>VKKT01001585.1:39592-53072 GCA_008038995.1 Haliotis laevigata | reverse complement strand
CAAATTCCAACTGCAGGAAGTACCAGAGATTGCAAAAGAAAGAGAAGTATATTCTGGATCTGATAGGGATCAAGGAAAACGATTGCAAGAAATACAAGAAGCAGCACGCGTGGAAGAATGGAGAAGAGAAGCATGGGCTATCCTAGAAGGCAGAAAGACAGCACGGCAGATAGAACAAGAGCAGCGTAGAGAAAAAGAACTGGGGTGACTAGGAGAAATAGTACGGGAGAAAAAGGAATGCACAAAGCGATCAGAAGAAGCTCGCAAAGACGTAGAAACGGCCCTACGAAATACACAAACGAATAAAATAGCAGACATTGCAAATACTACATGGTCCATTCTAGGATACCGCAACCAGCCAGCAGAGTAGTCTTGCCGCAAAAAGGCGTAGAAATGCCAATTGTGGTTTGGGCAAACAAAAGATTGGAGCGTGTGCTGGAAGAGAACCACGACTTTGTGGAGACCACTACCGACAAATACGGACGAGAAACGTGTTGGATACCAAGAGGCTTGACCAGCAACGAAGAATAACCTGTTGGCCTGCACATCCACATAGAACCAACCAGAACTTTCCAGAAAGATGGAAGGACCATATTCTGGAATCCTATTGCCGTAGTAGTTGCCCCAGATCCTAGAAACATGTGCAGAAAGTTGCCACTGCAACATTCCGAGGGAAAGCTAGAATTGTATTGTATCTGCTGCCACTGGGGGAAGATGGGAACCCAACCACAGACATCGGAATACCGACATATCGATACTGGAAAGAGGACCCTACGGAGGAGTATTCTTCTGTGGACGAAAAACTACGAGAAATGGCTGGGGAAGGCCCAATAGACCAATTGAAGACATATTTAGTTTATTCATATGAAAGAATCGAGTTGCCTGTAACCTTTTAGTAGTAAGCTCTCCATTGGGCTAACGATTTCAAGTTACGAGGGATTAACTCCTGTCAATTTCATCGCTTTTCTCATCTTATACCCATTTCGTGCAAATTCATTTGACGACCATTTTCTAAACAGACACAAAGCTATAAGAAGTTATGCGACATGAGGATCTTAGTGTGTCACTATTTGCCTATACTTCACGCCGTTCCTCTTCTCAACATGAGCTGCTTTGATAAAAACATTGCCTCATTTATGATCCTCAGGACTACTGTCCTTGACAAGAACGGAAGCCGCTATGTGAACCTAATTGACTTATTTACGCGTCTATCATGACAATCTCCGCCTGGAGTCAAAGACAGAAACGGAAGCAGGTTCTTGCCGGCTCACTGGCTCAGGAACAGTACTGGTTCCAGATTAACCATGCTTCAGCAATGACAGACGCTAACAGAGAAAATTCAAGGCTGTATCCATCGCGCAATTGCCTTTGAGCTGGGTTTTCAATCATTTAATATATGGCGCTGTAAATATATTCGAACGTTGCCTCCCTTGGCCGTGTCAGGATCTGCTATGTTTCACATCGGCTCTGGCGTTTGACTGTTTACAATTGTGCTAATGTTCCCTAACATAGTGAGCATCCATGACATGCTTCATCTCAGGATTTCCTCCCACGGAATTACTATGCTGTATTATAGTGAGTGACTGAATTTAGTTTTAAGTCGCCTTTAACAATATTCCAGCACTATCACGGAGGGGAACATCAGAAATGGCCTTCACACATTATACCTATGTGGGGAATCGAACCAGGGTCTTTGGCGTGGTAAGCGAACGTTCAAATTACTAAGTTAACCCACCGCACCTATATTGCATTATGAAGTGGGTTTAAGCGTGGTGTCACGTGTTCCTGTGCATTGCGAGATAACCAATAACGACGTCGGAGAGTCGTTCGATGGGTATTAATAATAATCATGATAATTCATTTATATAGCGCCTAGTATCCATCTGACTAGTTGCTCACTGGACGCTGTAATCAAAATCTGATTATTATTACCCCGGATAACCCAAGCTGCCTGTAAGGCGCTAGATTAGCCTGTCGATACTTACTAAGGGATTAAAACAATTCCTGTCACCTTAGGCAAGATATATTTAGGCACTTTTAAATACTGGTGATACCTGATGTTAGCGAAAGGTTAGCGTATCCTGCTCCGCTAACAGGGGCAAGTCAGTTGTCCGCCTGAAATATAGAGACCTATGATACAGTTGGAAAAAAACGGAATTGGATGGTTTTGGAACTGATGAGTTAGATTTGAGAAAGTCCAGTACGTTTTCCATTAAACATTCTGAAATTGGCCTCCTTTAGAATCAGATCAAGAAATAACATATCAGCGAGGATCAAAGTCATTGCTTATTTAAGTCTGAAGCATACCACTTACATATTATGCTTACGTACACCCACTACGTACAAAGAAAAACTCCAACCGGACCACCATACCTCGTTGCAGTCATCTAATACTGAACACACTTTATCTGTTCGTTCTCCAAGGAAAATCACTGTAAACTAACCTAATGTACTTGACAACTTTTAAATGGGATGAAAAACGAAGGGTACCGGTTTCGCACATAAAACACATTTATAATGATGGAGTGTGTGCAGCTAATCTCGTTCCAAGTGCTGACAAGTCAATAAGTACACATTATTCAAGATTACGCTATTTTTGTTTTTGTCTTATTGTACTTGGTGCGTTAAGAAACACGATACTGATCAGGAACGGGTTGGGTTAGGTAAGTTTATGTCCCATTACTTTTATAGTTGTGCGGTAGTAAGTGAGTACAGGTATGTCTAAGGCATGTGTCAGGAGATCAATTAAGTAATCCAGTGTTCTATCTTTTTTTTAAATGCTTGAACATATTTTATTGAAGATGAGTTTCACTTTTTAATCCAATGTACTTCTTATAAAGACATTAGATTTAACGGGTTTTTTAAGGCAGCTGCAGAAAGCAACGGTCATTTTAATCACCTTTGTGATGAGGATAAATTGTTTTATATAATGAATTCCGATGTTTAACAAAAAGAATTAGCAAATGCACTTTATCAAATGTTAAAAAGACGGCAAATAATGTTATTTTTATCTATACAATGTATATCTAATTTATGCATTTTCATTTTTGGACGTAATTTATCATGATTATTTTCAGAATCCCCGGTTATTCTTTTTCTTTCTCTTTTGTTGTTTCATCGAGGAGTCTGTTGTTGTTATCAGAGTGTCTTATCTACAATCTGCCTAAATGTCTACCTCCCATATTATATTCTATCATGTGTGTACCATTTATGTACTTATAATGTATTTATATTGTCTCGTAAGCCTATGTATGGCTGGACGCACTTCCTTTAAACTGCTTCATGTGATTCTGTATTTTACTGTAAATGTTGTGCGTGTGACACTTTAATATTAAACATTTAACTACTACTATATCTGCGAGTCAGTGGAAGAGCAAAGATGTGACTACATGTATATGCCTGTGAGTCAGTGGAAGACCAACCACGTGACTGTGAAAGGGTGTAGATATAAATGTGTCCAGCTGTGTATCAGTGAATCATTGGAAACGTAAACGTAGTCAGAGAGAACGTGTGTGACCCTGCCATGTTCGTAAACATTATTTCATAAACACTAACATGCAGTTTAATGAGTTCAAGAAAAACCGTATGACCTAAATGATAACGATAGAGGTTAACCTCGTGTCTTGTGATGACACAATTACCGAACCACCATTTTTATACATTATAATTGATCCCCGTGTGTTTCTGGTACGAGTGATCAGACTAGGTTTGTAACACTGGCTAAACTATGCCTGTAAATCGTTCACAAACTGACATAGAAACATACATTACAAACTGCGATATGTTGACTGACGAAACACTTTTGAAATTTATAGATCTTTTTAGTGACTTCAATCCTTTAAAAACTTAAATCCTGGAAACAATGATTGGTTGAGTTGGTCTTTGCGTTTGTGAACAATTCAAAGACCCATATGTCAGTTTGAAAATAAAAGTCAATAGTAAAGTTGTGCAGAACTGTTTTAAGCACGGAACCATTACTAGCCATGGCTCTGGCGCCAACACATCTATCAACCCACTTTCTGTAAGATAATCAAGTCCCCAGGCACTGGTAAACATCTGGTAAAACACAAGCAGCTACAGGAGTATCTGTTATTTAACTTCTTGTTCTCTGTTCCTCAGCCATTGGCGTGCTAAATGCTTGATACATTTTCAGAGTCCAGCCTTTAACTATTCATTTAATGCTTTGTGTGGGGGAAGGGGGAATATATATTGTCCAGATTATACCCCATATGACATTTGTGACTAATCGGGGCCTAGGACTGGTGTTTAGCAACTAATGCTTGTCGTGGGAACCATTACCGGGATCGGACAGTCAGAATCACTAACTTGTTGGATGCACGCCATTGTGTCCCAACTGAGCAGATCAATGCTCATGATGTCAGTCACTGGGTCGTCATTATTCGCGATAAGACGTGATTATTCATTACCACACCACTGTCATATACCTGCAATGTTGCTGAATCGACGTTAAAAAAATGAAAAAAAAACACGCAAACCAACATTGTCCTTTGACTTGATGTCCGGCAAAAAAACTCCGGTGTGTTAAAGAAGTGACCGACAATAATGCTGTCCAGTCCCAGATGGCTATACACTTCAGCCTGTTTGATAGATTGGTCGTCAACATAAGTTCCAACCCTCACCTTGGAAGGCAGCTTTCATTCCGTAGGGTTCACACATTTCAACTGTGTTAAGTCAATGGCCCAACCTTGATGTGTAATGCAGAATCATCATGGCTTGGGAGATGTGTTTAATTGCTATTATTGTTACACTGAATGATGAATATCCCATATGCGCAACTTTGTCAACATTCTCAACTTTGACTATCACGAAATCGGTGAAAAGTGTACACTATTAGAAAATTACAGGTTTGACTTACAAAACCCATCGTTAAAGGATAAAAATTCAAGATTTTATGGAGATTATATTGTGCCTCATGAAAAAATCACCCTAATCTGACTCTACTTTTAAAGAAAGAAATCAGTCCTGTTTGGCTTCGGATTTTTTTCCAGAAATAAATGCACACGTCAGTGTATTTCCTGAAAGGCTTTTAGAAATGTTGTTACAAAGGCTTTGTTATACGGTCCATTCTGCAATATTGATACGGAAATAGCCTTTGATTACATTACAAGGTTCGGTCATGGCCTTAAACCACGAAACTACCAGGATACTTTGAGGATGCAATAAGGCGTGTTAGATTCCGAGTAACTTTTCTATATGATATTGGGACTGAAAACTTGCCTTGAACATTTGCATATGAGCAGACATGGTTGATTGGTTGAAGTTGGGTTTTGGGGGTTTTTTTTGTTTATTTACCTCTACTGGCGATAAATGAGGTGTAATTGGGTTTAACGTCGCGTTCACGTTTACAGCAAATATATACTCAATTTAGGCAAGGGGGTATGGGTATTCACCATACGGCTAACCTGTACGATCAGTGTATAAAATAGATCCTTTTTAAATTGCCTGATTCACTAATGCAATTTAGAAAATGACCAATTGTTTCAATTATTTAAAAGGTTTACTTACATCTTTCCATGTATTTACAGATTGTGAGATTGAAAGCAGTTTTTGTATGATGATCATATATTCTTAATTAACCATTCCCTTATGTTTGCTTAGATTAGACAGTTACCTATTCAAACAGCTATTGGTCGTAGGCAGGGTATAGATAAATGTTTGTGTTTCTGTTAGAATTGTAATGATAATGTAGTTGAAGATGTTATACACTTGTTTGTCTGCCAATTGTATAATTTGATAAGGAGTAAATATATACCATCTAGATTTTCTGATAACCCTACTTCTTAATATTCCTGTAAGTTACTAGTATGCAGTAAACATCATGACATTAGTCTAAATGTAGCAAAATATGTTAAATGTTGTTTGTCTCTCCGCAGAGTATAATCATTGTCACTTTCACTATATCATTACATTAATGTTTAATGATGTACATGGGCCGATGGCCTAAAACGAATAAGCGAATGCTCACTCCACAATGTGTAAAGAATGTTTGGTTGCCTGTTTTCATTGAAGATGCTGCAAATTATTGCGGATTTTTAAGTCTCTCCTAACTCTCTTCATTGATGTACTTTCAGTTGTATTCAGGTTGTGTAAGACATTTACATTGTGGTTAGCTAAAAAATTGGGGTGAACAGGTAAATATTCTTTATCAATCAAAGTTGAAGCCCAGATGTTTATCTAATTGGCAATGTTGAAATTGTTTGTCACATTATGAATAGAAAATTAATCTACCATCAATGTCTATCTGCTGATATCAGCTCCTGAAACACTTCAGGTCATAAGTATATCTAAGATCAATTGTGAAGTGAGCGTGAACAAGCCTATGGCTCTTCAGAAGCGAGTACGCCCAGATATTTTTGTCCATGCATGAGTGTCAACCTTGTCTCCCAACCAACCTACCAGTTAATCAAGTCTTGACGTCCCACCTGCCAATCGCACCATCTGTTGAATATAGCCTGGTAAGGTTAGGGCGAACAAGTGGTTGTCTTTGCTGCTAATAGCAGCCAACGTGATTTGGTACGAATGACGGCTTGGTGAGTGAGTTTGGCAGTATTCCAGCAATTTCACAGCAGGGCACAACAGAAATGGGATGCACACGTCGTACCCATGTACAATCGAATCTCTGGCGTGACGAGCGAAGGCTTTAACCCACTAAGCTACAGCACCAACCCATCATGGCTTAGACATGTGACCCTAACAGTCGGGTTGTACTGATGTAGAACTGTGTCTATGTAGTAACTTCAGGGGCGGTGGGGTAGCCTAGTGATTAAAGCGTTCTCTCGTCACGCCGAAGACCCGGGTTGGATTGCCCACATGTGTACAATGTGTGAAGCCCATTTCTGGTGTCCCCCGCTGTGATATTGCTGGAATATTGCTAAAAGCGGCGTAAAACTGAACTCACTCACTCACTAGTAACTTCACTTTACTTCATAAATTTTATTCTGTTTGGTGGTGATCAAAAGTTAGTGTATTTCAATATGTTAATCCTCAAAAGAGATATTAACTTCATGAAGATAGATTAGATAGTTATGATCTTTTTAACAGCATTCCAGTTATGTACACTTCAAATGAAGAGTATCAACTTCATCTGGAAAGAAATGAAACTCCTAAACTTTTAGCACTTTGGTGAAACTCACGAAAAAGGGTGTGGTGCTGTCAAATTAAGGGGCATTGTCTGGATCAATTTGGGAATGAAATCCTCCACTATGACTGTGCCCTACTATTCCTTGGGAACGTTATTCTGAGCAGCGGGGTTTGAACATATAGAGGCACATGTATAACTCTGTATAACATGTATATTCATAACCACCCACTCTACTAGAAGCAAACATAAGATATTAGTGGCCAGTGTGTTCATGATGCACATAAGGAATATTATAGTGTTTGCTTTATTAATAAAATATATATGGTTTATATTTTCTGAAGTGTAGTTAACTTGTGCGACGTTTGTCCCTTGACACCTTCGATAACCTTTTAGCGTACACCTTGCTTTTTATGTGCATGAAGTCTTTTTGTGTCCATATGTATTATGTATTATGTGTAAATGCTCATCTTGATCTTTGTGTATGCATGTGTGTAGGCATGTGTGATATATGTTTGTTTGGTTGGATGCTGTTTGGTGTTGTTTTGTTTGGGGTTTGGTTTTTATTTTTGCCTTTTCTTACCTCTGCTTGCGCCAACTTTCCAGATTGCCAGAGCTCTGTCACCAACACACCCATTAACCTACTTTCTGATAACAATCACGCCTCCGGCACTGTAAAGCATCTGGCAAGCACATGCAACAACACACTCCCTTTGGCATTTACGTTTTATACTCATTTCTATCAGCTATATATGTGCAATAATACGGCCTATGCCCGATAAAAGGTTAGAGACCACCTCAGAGGGTGAGGAATATATATAGTCATACCTCAAGAGATACCTCTGATTTAGAATTGGCAAACTTTCCTTGTCGTTTGAGGTGATGGCACCTGGTGAACAGGTTTGCTTACTTGGTTGGCTTTGTTTAACACATTATGTAAACTGACTGACTGAGTTTAGTTTTACGCCGCTTTTAGCAATATTCCAGCAATATCGCGGCGGGGGACACCAGAACATTATGTAAACATGCAGATGGGGTCAGTCACTGAGTTGTCACGACGAGACTTAATTATTTACAGACGGCTGCCATAGAGCTGGAATATTACAGTGGCGTGAAATCACCAACTAGCAAACAGAATGTGTTGTTGAACCAAATTGAACTCTTTAGCTTCTCCTTTCAATTAGAACGTGCAAATGACAAAGCACTTTCCAAAAATATAATGTCCACTCACAGGGTGCTTTATGGTGACTCGGTGTTTAGACCAGTTGTTGTAAACCTACTGTTTGCATGTAGGATTTGTCGCCAAATTTAAGTCCAAGCAAGCAGCCGTTCGTGTTTGTTAAGTATATAGTTGATGTAATGACAATCGATCGATTCTTCTGTTCTTGCAATCCCTTTCGATATCCAGGTATATAACAAATTATCAAATTTCAAGGTAATTTATGTATGTTAAAGACACGAATAACGAATGATAAGCTTAAATAACTTTGTTAACTTTGGTTATCACGAACTTTTATATACGGATACACAGGTCTTGTTCCGTCAGTCGACAGATTATACAGGCACGATAGGTAAATCCAGACGTTATTATAAGATCAGATTTTTGCTTGCAAGGACCACCGTGGTAAAACAATATAATTTCTCTGCATGGTATAAATGTGCATCGTGGAAGATTCACCCTAAGTTGACTTTCCCATATCATGTAAATTTCACTCATCTACGTGTCACGAGATTAAACTGAAAATAATAGAGCAGAAAATCAGTTCTGTTTGGCTTCGTTTCTATATTAAAATGATCGTGTCGCTGCGTTTCCGAAAGGGCTGCTGGAAATGTTGTTACACAGGCTTTGCTACACGATCCATTCTGCTATTCTGATACCGAAATAGCCCGTGATTACATTACAAGGTTCGGTTATGGCCTTAAAACCATGAAACTACCAGGCCACTTTGGGGATGCAATAAGGCGTGTTAGATTCTGAGCTACACTGAACTCAAGTATGGTCTTGGCTGTTGAAACATCTATACAAATGGCTTATGTTTTAATGGGTTACAGGGTTTGAATCAATAATTAAATGGGGTAAAAAGGTTGTATGTGTAACAGTTCTTGAGTAAAAACAATAAGTTTGCTGAAACATCGGTACATTTATTTGACTGACTGGGATTATAGTATTTTCTTTATAATTACCCTGTTTTATTCATTAACTGTTCTTTGTCAGTTTTTTTTTCTCCAAATATTGATATTCTGGCTTTTTCACATAATGCCGTCAGTAAAAATGTATTGTTTTCATTTCAGATTTATAAAGCATCTGTTGTCATTGATCGACAATAATTACATGTCTCTTTTCAGGCTGCCTAAATTATTTAAAACGTGTTAGCTGAGCACCACCAGTAAAGGTCCACTGGTTTGTCAGGCTAAGCTTATAGGGCCTCTCCATGCAATATAGGGGAAATCTGTGTTGATCAATCCAAGTTGAAGCCACTGTGTTTTCCTGATTGGCTGGATTTAAACCTGTGTCCGAATTAATTTTAGTCCCTGGTTTTCACCATGAAAGTAGAATATATAAATCTCTGTTTCTTTATGTGTACGCCACATTCAGCAATATTCCAGCAGCTGTATATGGCAACTGCAAATATGTTAGTTTGGACCAGACAATCCAGTGATTGATCAACAGAATGAGCATCGATCTACGCTGTCGGGATATGATGACGTGTGTCAACCAAGTCAGCCAGCCTGCTGAAGACATTCGGTGTCTTCGGAGGTCAGGGGTCACAGTACACAGAACTTGGTTACATCGTAATTAACGGAAGGAACCTTCAACCATACCAGGATAATACGGTCTACTTTTGATGTGTTTAAAAAGTCATGGGTGGTTGACGTAAACTTATTGAATATTCAAATTAAATGCAATGTCTTTAGTGTGAAATGGTATTGAGTTTTCTGCAACGTATTAGTTGGCCGACCATGATGACCATAAGGTGGCTTAGGACCTTAAACGCACTCGCGGACACGCACGAATAAGCATAACTGTAATGGATATTGTCACATCAGGGTATATAAGGTAATTTTCAAACTGTACTTTCCATTCTGTACATGACATGACAAGACAAAACTGTTTTGTATTATTAGCGGTCAAACCCACTGGACTCACTGAAAGAAAGTTGACAGGCAATCAGCCAAGTTAATGTGACCTCCAAATGATCCATTTAAATAGATAGGACCAACATCGGTTTGTGGGTACGAATTTTATTCAGATTCAGTCAAATTATGAATATAGCAAAGCTGCCATCACTAGTTATCAGCTGATATCAGCACCTGAACCACTTCGGGTCACTGATCAAAACAAAATCGATTTGTGAAGCGAGTGTGAACAAGGCTATGGCTCTTTAGAGACCAGTACGCCGGTCAACATTGTCTCCCCATCAGCCCACGAGTTTATCATGCCTCGACGTGCAACCTGTCAATCTCACCATCTGTTGAATTTAACCTCGGGGTGAGGTAAGGGCGAACAAGTGGCTGTCTGAGCAGCAGATACAAGGCCACGTGATTGGGCTGGTGACCGTAATTAACTGGCTGTACCCATGTGGTATTCTGTGTATGTTTTGAGTGAGGTTAGTTTTACGCCGCGCCGAGCAATTTCCCAGCTATATGGCGGCGGTCTGTAAAAATAACCGAGTCTGGACCAGACAATCCAGTGATCAACAGCATGAAGATCGAATTGGGATTGAATTTGAGTATGTTAAGTATCTTAACATTTCTAACAATATAAGAATATATTGTTACATAATTATCGTAACAGGTTATTAGAGTTCAGTTATTTTAGCATATATTTCTGAAAATGAGTTAGTTACAAACCTTTAATTTGGCTGAACTCCCAGGATTTCAGTTGGTCAATGACGCTTTAACAAGTTTCCGTGTCACCCCTCCCAGGAGGGTGACAACTGGAAAAAATATTATCCGCCGCCACAGTAACCGCCAAACTCTCCGCCGAGAAGCTGTATCGCTAACAATCATATAACGTCATAATATGACGCATGTAGTGACCGTTCGATTGGCTGTTTTTGAGTTCACTGTGTACAGATTTATTTTAACGACTGTCACTGCTTTATTTAAACCATTTTATATATTGAATCGTTTGCACATTCAACTTAAACGTAATTAGYCATTTTTATAGCAGTGTKAACCTTGTCAGAATATGTTTCACTGATTTTAAAAATCCAGTCGAGGGGCAGACGTCAATTTGTTGACATGTCATGTAGTGGGTAGTGATCATATGAATAGAACAAAATGATAGTTTGTACATTTAACATGGCGGTAATTAGATAAATACGTTGTATGCTTCCCAATCGGGTAATACGCTCTGATGTACGCCTCTTTGTAGCAGTGTTATCCCTCGCCTACCGCCTACCGGCTCGGGTGACACTGCTACAAACAGGCGTACATCAGACTGTATTACCCTTCAGAGAAGTATACAACTTATAGTGCCATCTCAATGTGAGAGGAAACTGTAGTTGAAGCTCTTTAACCTCTTTAATGAAACCCATGAAAACGTGTTTGGTGCTGACAAACCAATGTTCATAATCTGAGTGAATTTGGGAATAGAACTCTCGATTACAGGATCCGCGGAAAGTCCAAAAGAGATGTTACACAGCAACGAAATTATGGATCCTTGAGTGGACAACTTTATCTCAAACAACCACAATTCGGATAAACACCTAATATTCTTCTTCGGCCATTATGCATTTTAGAATTTGGGATCTGTTTAAACATTCAAACATTCATTTTAAATTGGTTTTAATGCCCCAAGGGGCATAATCTGTAAATTGATCGGATGTTTAGAAACTCCAATTAGTTTCTGAATTTAGTTATGCGTTGCAAAATTGTACCGAAACTGGATTATTGAAAGTAATGACGATCGGAAGTTGATTGCCTGTCCATTTGCAACGTTGTGACGTTGATGACGTCTCTGTGCTGTTTTCGACATAGCGCAAGTCAGGCGAGATAAAGCAAAGCTGACGGCGGGGCTGGACTGATTGACATTGAGAGGTTACGATCTTATCAGTTGGTTATCTTATTCCCGCTATATGGTGGCGGTCTGTAAATAATCGAGTCTGGACTAGACAATCTAGTGATCAACAGCGTGAGCATCGATCTGCGCAGTTGGGATCCGATGACATGTGTCAACCGAATCAGCGAACCAGACCACCNAATCCCGTTAGTCGCCTCTTACGACAAGCATGGGTTACTGAAGGTACATTCTAACCCGGTTCTTCAGGGGTCCTGTTTGCTTAAATACAGCGACAAACCCTTTATACATACATGAGAAATATATGCTGAAAACAGAGTCGATTGTACAATTCCGGCTTAAACATGAGCTTATGTTTATGAATCACTATGATAAGTAGTGATTACCCCTGGTGTTCGCAAAAAAAGTGTTATTCCATATGAAGAAATATAGAAAGTAAGCCTTCATCATTTGTATATTCAGTGTAGCATATTTAATTCCACCACCAAAACGGGCACTTGTTGTCTGTATGTACGTCTTTGAGTAGGCTGCCCTTTGCTGCAGTGTTGTATGGACTTTGTAATCAGATTTCGATACACATATATACTTATGTTAAATACATTACAGATATGACATATCTCCGGGAAGCTTTTAAAGGAGATTCATTTATTATTGAAGGAAATCCTAATCCTTTAGCCAATCCGACGACGTGATGGTATTTGTCCCAAAAAGTAAGTCATGGACGAGGTATGGTAATCGCCTTTTGGCCCACTGGAACATGTCAAATCATACAATATAAACCTTTAAATATTCGCATGAGAAAATCAGCCAAGTTCAAATGGCTAAAAACTATTTATTGTCTTTCCTGTATCATGAAATTTGAAACTTGAGTAAGTCACATAATACGACATGTAAGTCTTGAATTTCAAGGAAAACTAACAAATCCATGGTTAAATATGTGTTTTGCACATGCGGATGTTTATGTTCTCTCTAGAAAACTAGAAAAAAAACTAAAATGATAAGTTAGTCAGAGAGATTCTTGATTCTTCTTCTTGTAAGTCCCAGAAATGGAGATGTTGAAAGGCATTGCATTTTGTTCTCAGTTAAAATCATATGAACCCATCCTTAAAACGTTCGTAACGCTCCCTCACCAAGTTCCTTGCTAGTACTTTATCTTTACTAACGATTGGCTGTATGAACTCGAGGGAAGAGTATTTCAACGTTAAAAGGATCACACAAATCTGACATGAGATGTTAGAATTTTCAATGTTCCCTCATATTCGTAAATCCTTTCAAGGAGCTGAATCTTTGTTCGCATCGAGACAAACACAAAGTCCTCATCCAATATAATCCCAGTTTCTTCATTATAGTTCTCTCCG
>VKKT01001584.1:94305-105161 GCA_008038995.1 Haliotis laevigata | reverse complement strand
TGTTAATTGATAAACTTTTCAAAATGAATGTTAATTCTAACATCACCAAATGGATTAATTCATTTCTAGTTAACAGACAACAATTTGTAGAGGTTAATAATGTGAAATCATCAATTGTAAACACATCAACTGGCGCTCCACAAGGTTGCGTTATTTCACCAATTTTGTTTATATTGTACACCAATGACTGTGTATCCAACACAGAAACATGTTTTACAGTCAAATTCGCGGATGATGCTGCATTGGTAGGCCTTGTTAGGGAATCAGAACTTAGTTACAGAGCTGTAATTTCAAAATTTGTAGAATGGTGTAAATCAAACGTTTTATTTTTGAATGTGCAAAAAAACAAAGAAATGATCACAGATTTTAGAAAAGCTAAGTCAACAATAAATGCTGTAAATATTGAAGATAATGAAATCGAAAGAGTAACTGAATACAAATATTTGGGTACTGTCTTAGATTCGAAACTCTCCTGGAACGAAGACACTGAAAAATATATAAAAAGGAGAACAACGCTTGCATTTTTTGTGGATGTTAAATCATTTTAAAATCGACCAAACTATCATGATGTTATTTTACAAAACCTTTATTCAGAGTGTCATAACCTTTAATTTCTTGAGTTGGTTCGGGAACCTGTCTGTTCAGAATTAAAACAAACTATCAAAAATCGTAAACACTGAGTCTAAAATTATTGGGTTTCCTATCGAAAGTATCGGCAGTTGTTATGAGCAGCAACTTTCAAAAAAGGCAAACAAAATTTTATGTGATCCTACTCACATACTCTTTTCTGAATAGGCATCTTTACCTTCTGGATGCAGGCTGCGTCTGCCGACTTTTAGAACAAACAGGGTTCGCCACTCATTTGTTCCAGCTAGTATTCGATGCATTTAAAACAACAAATTCAGTGAATGACTTTTAATTGTCCAAATTTTATTCAATATCTATGTTTGTGTACTAATATCCTGTTTATTTTAAACAATAGTTTCATGATTACCAATTGCAATGTTATGTATGGCTGCTTTTATGAAAGAAAAACTGGAGAACGTATGACGCAAAACAAATTTCCCTTGGGACAATAAAGAATTATCTTATCTAATCTTATCTTATCTTATCTTAAAAACAGGCCTTGGGGATCATGTACGTGAAGGCTTGAACTCATCCTTTCCAAATTAAATTTCTTAATCACATTGTATATATCGATAATTTATAGACTATATGCACATATGGGGTAGCTATGTACCGTTTTTCTTGATATCATCATAGGTTACATTCTGTCAAAATAGCATTTTGGTCGTGGATGGAACAAGGGAGGCAACCGCTGCAGCGTCTGGTAGTATTTTTGAAGGAATCGGCGGGAGAGTTGGGTGTGTCAGAAGACATCTGACATGTCAAAGAGTGTCTGAAGTCGACGTCTCACGCATTTATTGCAATATCCCCGTGTGCAATCTGTTTCAGCTACGTTGTATGTATATTTTGTATTTATAACACTTGAGATGTATTTTGTAGCTAGGTGGCATGCCGGTACTCGATTTTACAGCATTCATCGACCTTCGAAGGATTCACCGGTTTCCTAAATTTTGTTTCAGAAGATAGTTTAGGTCTTGTCAAGGGAGGTTAGCTGGAGCCTTGATCCACATCTTCACATACCGTAAACATAAAGTTAAACAGTATTACAACGATAATGTACACATTCTTTCCAAATATTTTGTCAAGCTAACAAATCATCTAAAGATTATTGCCCAATGTTGAAGCAGATGATGTTCGAAATCGAGAACAGTAACCAAAATTTGCGTCGTTAAATTCCAGATCGATCGCATTAAATCAGAGATTCTGATTGTGAAATGTCTGTCCAAAATTGGAAATTACTGACTGCAGAATTGTAAAATGAATCAAAGTAACAAAATTGGATTTGCTTTCAGACCCTCAAGCCTCTCACCAAACATTGGCTTTCAAGTAACCTTGGCTACCCATGATTTCAATTAATAGCAAATGGAAAATGTTGCCACTTCTTACAAGTACCTTTATTAACCCTCCTCTTATTTCACTACAGATAACTCCAGGAAAATGTCTAACTCGGGGACAGATTCAAGTATTTTTGATGAATATGCTGGCAGCAGTACAGCTGAATCAAGAACACAACCAGAAAACAATTCCAGTGCCTCAGATCCCAATGCCTATATTAGAGATCACTTCTGCACGGTTTTTGACACTAACAACACTGATGACAATGATGGTGATGATGAGGATGAAGATATGGAACAGGAAAAGAATTCTCCCACACCATGTTCATTTATGGAAGCATTACTTGCACACAGAATTGAATACGATAAACCCTATTATGAGGAGTCATCGGATGAATTAAGTTTTGGCTTTGAAGATTCTTCATCAGATTTGGATGTTCCACTGTATCATACGGATGACTCAGCAGATGATCTAGATAATTGGAGTGACTCAGCATACAAGGAAGACATTGAAAAAGACAAAAGATCTAAATGCATATGGTCAGACACTGAATATAGTGAAGACCACCTGACTGGCTCAAGTTCTGATCTGGATAATTCTGTTCTTGTAAACAATGATGATCAGTGGGATGATGAGGACGAGCTGTATGATTCATCTGATGGCTCCCCTTTATCTGATGCCAGCTACCACTCAGAATGTGGCTTAGACTTCAGTAGAACAAATACTGACTTCAGAGCAATAACTGAAGTTGATTTAACTGATACAGATGATATTGATACTGTTGTTACTGAACAGTGTTTGATACCCATCACCAAACCATACCCTCCCAATGCTTCAGCTCAGTCTCCTGCCGCTGGAGACATGAAACATGTTGTGGCAAAGAACAAACACATTAGTGTGAGATCATGGAATCTTCTGGATAGACTGATAGTTACACGAGATGGCACTGGCATATTGAAATGGTTTGAGTTAAGGGAAGTACCACAGAAAATGAAGGAGAGGGCTTATCCTCTTTTGCCTGTGAATCGTGCTGCTTGTATTGGTAGTGTGGTAATTTTTGACTTTCTTATTGGGGAAGGATTTGTCATTGATAAGAAATACAACCCAGTCCATGAGTGTGCCCTACGTGGGCAGTTCACCTTTCTAAATCACATGTGGAAAATTGGGATTGATATCAATCAGAGTAACAAGAAGGGGTCAACCACGCTTCATGAAATAGCCAGACAGTCTACTGATCGTGCAGATATGCTCAAGTTCCTAATTTCCAGAGGTGCAAATGTGAATGAGGAGGACCTCATTGGTCGCAGTGCATTGTACATGGCAGTCAAACATGGCTCCCCTGCCAATGTTCTCACTCTTCTTCAGGCAAGAGCTGCCTTGAATCGCTCTTTCAGATATGAGAATGCCAACTATGTATCCGATATAAAATCAACTCTTGGGATGGCTATTTGCCGTAGCTTGAAGATGACAGTTTTGATTTACACGGCAAAGATTCAGGCTGGTGATTACAAGCACTGCAAAGAATTAGTAACAGCTGTCAAAGGAAACAGTGTCAACATTGTTCGATTCCTGCTGAGAAAGAATGCTCAGTGCTGCTCCAAACAACGTAAGTCACTCCTTAAATACGCAGCCAAGAACCACAACAGGTCCGTGCGAGCATCTATGGTAGACATGCTGATCAGGGCTGGTTACAATGTTGGCAATGTAGAGAGGTGCATCAGGGCTCATGCCTTCCATGGTAAAGACGGAAAGGCTTTGAAGAAAAAGTTGCCATTGTACACTTCACAAACAAGGACCCTACAGGACCTATCTTGCTTCAAGATCAGACAGATTCTTGGAGCATCAATGCCAGTAACAGTTCACAAACTACCTCTACCAGAATGCTTGAAGTGTGTTTTACAGCTGAAGTATTTGTGAAGAATTCTTGGAATCAAATGGTCAACAAGTCTTAAGTCTTTAGTCTTAATCAAATGATTATTTATGATAATTAAGATGAATGACTGGTTGAATTTTATTGACTCATATTTGAATCATGTACACAAGTCTTTTGCTCAAGTTATGATTACCAAATTGTACATGCATTGTTTTGGGTTATATTAAAGTTGTTACTGTTATCACTTTATTGGCAGTTATTAATGCTAGAATTTAAGAACCATGTTCAAATTATTATTGACTTTAACAAGGTTACACTCTCTGAGTTTACCTTTAAATTATAATGCTGTAATTCCATGTGTGTATGCTGTATAGCAGTGTATGAAATAAGGCCCGTCCGACCGCCCGAGACGGGCTAGATTTCTGACGGACGGTCTACAATTATTGTGCTTGTATGTTTATATCATGTGCCCAATAAACAAACAAGCATCCAAACTGAATATGATCCTACATGTGCTAATTGCAAATCTTAACATGAAAGTCAAGTTGTCTTCTGGAGTATGTGCTAAAGGATGCATTATTTGATTTCAGAACAGATATTTTGTAAGTGTAGTCCAGGATTGTTAGATGGCATACAGTTACAAACAGAGCAAACTTTTCGTATCTTTCGGCATCCTTTACTAATTTTTGAGTTTGTCAAATGTCAACAGATTTATTTAGTCCGACACTTTTGTTTGCTTAAATCATGTTAATAGTAACCTCTACTTCAGGGATATTATCAATATTTGGAACGTGTAGTTAGAAGTGGGCTCAGCTTTTGTTACAAGTTTTTTTCCATCGCATTATTTTGCTATATTACTTTGATTTCACCTTTGCACATCAACTGTTATGAAGGCTGAAACTTGTTATGTCCATTACACAGCTTTTGTTTTCGACATGCAATACAATTTGGTGTATGAGTAGTTGGAAGTAGGGCTCCATGTTCTTTTTTGTGGTACTTTAGATTTCAAATGCTAATTTATTCGCATTATTAGAGCTAAAGGATGAGGACAATGATGACCCCTGTGTTTGTTTCAGAGTTTGAATGCTGTCAACATGGCTTTCATATTGAAAAACAAAAGGCTAATTGGCCATTGCTTCCTCATTTATGTTTGTAATGAAGTTGTATTTGTTGAGTTAGTGGTGAAATTCAAGACATATATTCTGGGTTTTTTCTCTCCATATTATGACATTTTTCACCATGCACTTACTTTTTCTCAAAATGCATATTTGGCTCAGTAAACATCTTTGAAATTTCCAGAGAGAAATCTGAAGTCAGACTCAGGTTTTTCTCATGCTGACAGATATTTTTCTTCAGATCATTAGATTTCAATGTTAGGTTTGAATGTGAATGCTGGCAGCAAATTTTGTTAGGTTGCCGTCTTTGTTGACATTTTATTGTCTGGACATGTGTTCCAGATTCTGTGAAATATGACCTAAAGTTATATATATATATCTATTTTAATTGTTAATGAGTGATTGTGCTTTTACTTTATTTTTTTTATGTTGCTTATTGTTACACAGTTGACAAGAGTAAAGATAATCATGTTTTTATTGTGTCCTTTGTTGATTTTCTTGCTGTTAGTAAAATATGGCAAAGTATGTGAACTAGACTACAAGGTGTCAGATAACCATTTTGTGGAAAACGCGATGGCGGAGTGGTTCAGAGCTAGCTGCATGTGTGCTCATACTTATGACACTTTTGAGTCAGCTAAAGTGAGAAGCTTAAGGCACCAGATTAACCAGATATGACCAACTTATTTTAGGGCTGCAATGGCCAAATACACTTGATTTATCACCATGAACAACTATGAATGGTGACATGGTGACATGCCAGCTTAATGAAAAGAATACTGTGTTGAAAAGACATTCCTTCAGTTTTATCATTCACATTGACCAGATCTGGCAAATAGTGACCAACATCTATTTTCAAATTTTTAACAGACACTTGCTAATCAGAAATACATTGAGGAGGAGCAAGAAAGGTTTCTACTGTGGAGGGCTGGTTAACAGACCAAGATTTGACTTTCTAAAACAGTGACATCTGACCCGGAAAAGAGAAAGATTAAGTATATTTGGTGTACGGCAAATATATTAAATAACAATTAAAGCTCTCAATACTTCAGTTCTATATATTTTGATAAGCTAGAGAATTCCATTCTGGATTCCCTTCAGTAAAGAAATAAGCTGACTTTCACCATCAGGTGTCTCATCTGGTCATTATCTGTAAAGTGTTTAGTCGTCCACCATAGGTGGTGGTGTGTGGTCCTGTGCATTAGGCTCAGGTCACAAATCGGTCAAAGTATGCAATGTTGAGATCAAGAGTCCTTGGATGGGTGATCGTGTGTGGCAGCTTAATTTCTGAGAGTTTCTAGGACTTTAGTCCTGCCCCCTCACAAAGCACATAATGATACATGTGGTCTCACCTTAGGCAGGTGAGTTTGTTCAAAATTGCCTCTGTTCATCCAGCAGAAAATCCGTACCCGGTGGGATAAGTCATGTGACTATTAACCTTCAAGCACCTCACAGGCAGCTTGGGTTATCTTGGGTAATAATAATCAGATTGTGATTTCAGCACTGTTGAGCACTGTTTGGTGGAATCTATGCGCTATACAACCCCATTATTATTATTGTGTTCATGTGTTATAAGTAGATTAGAACATCACTATGCTGGTGACTCTGATTCAGATGGGTCTGCTATACAGGTATACAAGTGCTACTAATTCAGGTTCAAATAAACTTGTCACCTTTACTGAAGAAACACACAATTTCCTTGATTTTTAAATATTTATTAAAAATAATAACACATCACATCACTTTTTGCACAAAAACGAGCAAAAGAACCCCACATATAAAATTTGGATATTCAAAATAACAGTAAAGGACTTAATAGGTGGGTACTTGAGATATTACATGGTAAAACACTTGTCACTGGCACAAACACTTCACATGGTTGCTGTTAAAAACGCAGCAATAAACAAACAATTCACATCACAATATTTTCAATTGTGTAGATATATTTCTCTGGTACAAAATATAGAAGAATAAATGGTAAATATAATCATACTATATATCTTCGAGTTGTGTGTGGTGTTTGGCAGTTGTTAGCGTTTAATTTGAATGAATAAATCATTTGCCCATTGCTATTTTGTCATGTGACCTTAACCTTCACAAGAATACCTTAATAAACATAGCCAACTTTTACATCTTGAAAAAGTAAATTGTCATCTTTCAAAAATGATAAGAATCTGCTACTTCTGACAAAAATATGCAAATCTTTTCTATAACTAAAACAGTTGTGACACTGATATTTTAGATGATTATGTCACAGCAATACATTTTAACTGAAAAAATAGATTGCTGATATAACAAAAATTCCTACTTTCAGCTAGAACCTCAAAAAAACATGCAAGCATGACTTCATTATGTTTTGTATAAGATCGTCATCTTTATTTGAAAAAAAGTTTGAGTATATCGCTTACTGACAATGCAGTCTCTTGGCAAAAAAAAACTGCCACTGCACCTATATCTGAATACTTAGCACTTGATTACTCCTATGAAATACATGCAAAAAAATGTATGAAGTAAGCGTATAGCTATTTATGCAAAACTTTGCTTACTAATTATATGTTAAAAATACTAGTCAAGGCATCGTCTATCATATTAATTCATAAAATATATCTCTGATTAGAAGTAAAAGGCACACTATCTTCATAGGGCACAAGGAATTTGGTAAACTTGGAAAGGGCAAGTTATGGTCACAGTGATGAGAATTAATTACTGAAGACCACTTTGAGCCAATTGATACTACACGTTTGCTTCCCCCTCTGGCAGCTACTTATGGTGAAGGGGTCATCAGCACAGGTACTACAGAAACGTACCCCAGGTATGTTTCTGTGTACAGAATAGTACCCTTTCCAACATCAGAATACAGAACATACCTCAAAATGATTCCATTCTGCATTGTGTCGTTTTCTTGATCAGAACCAAGTATATACGGTTTGGGTTTTGGGATGTGGAACATGGACTGGTATCTTGGTACGAGGTACTTTTCTGTATTTTGACTTTGTTTAGGGTACATTTCGCTGTGGAATGAACTGCCCCCTTGCCTTAAAACTGTCCCCATCTTTTGCTGCGTTCAAATCACATCTTAAAACGCATCTTTGTTAACTACACTATTAACCCTACTCAAACATTATTATTATTTTGTAGAGCTATGAGCACCCACTTAGTGGTTGGATTTACCGCTATATAAATTCTCATTATTATTATTATTACACATCTGTACTACCTGTGCCGACAACAACCCTTTCAGCGCTACTTATTCCATATTTATAAATCAGGTGATAACTGATCCAAATTTTTTTGTTCTCTTACATTCATCAAGTGTCAACAGACACATGAAACAATCTTTTCTGCATGAATTCAATAGAAATGTAGATGACAATGAAAAATTGTGTATGCGACTACAGATGGCCATAAAAGTTTCAGTATTTTACAATTGCACCATTATGATCATTTATATCACTGTTTTCAATGTAAATTTGCTATGGAAATATAACAGGATCCCATCATGCATCAGTCAACATGGTAGAAGTCACTGATTCTCTTGGCAAGGACAAGACTCCTCATCTGTGGGGAGACAAGATGGCGGTGCAGCATGCGCACTGTGGCCCCTGGGCTCTCACCCCACACATACAACACATTCTTCATCGGCTGAGGTAGTTTCATTGTCTTCCACTGTGCAATCAGTTGAGCTGGTACCCCAACACGTTCTGCTATCAAACGCCAGTCAGCTCCTGAGAAATACATTATATTTTTGTAATGCTGCAAGTTTCTTATGGTGTCACTAAATATTTAAATTCATAACTTGCTCAATTTCAGAAACATTTTTATACAAAAACAAAAACATAACATGTTCGTGGTTAAAGAGATACCTAAACCTGTTCCCTGTTATAAAATGTTCAGGAAACCTGAAGATGAACAGAGATGGGTCACCTTCCTAAAACTATGAGGAAAGCTAATATTAATTTAGCTTCTAAATGTTTACCACTTTGGTCAAACTCACGAACAAAGGTACTGTGCTGTCAAACCAAGTATCATAATCCACTAACAAGAAGGTTTTCAGGCAGTTGATTGTGGTAACAATAAACACTATTCAACTTGACAATTTTGTCATATTACTCTTTGTATTATTGAATACCTGTATTAAAATTCATATTTGAACCATCAGAATATTGTTTCCAGTCATGCAATGACAAGTGTTACAAAAATGACTGGTGTTTGTCCCTAAGGTCATTGATGTAATGTTTCAGTTTGTTGAATGTGTTGCATATTTTATACAAAATAGATAATAGACTTTGGATGAAGTAATTTACTTTGCATGCAAGAATGAAGTAGGGGATGTGGAAAAAGGGGAGGTAATATATTGATGGGGTAAAATTGGTTATCTCCCTTAGACCATTTCTTCCACACACCCATCAACATATTTTTAGAAATCTCCAAACAAGATCTCAGGAAGGAATTTAAAAAAAAAGGGACTTCACTCATAGTTGCAATGGCAAACTCTCATCCATACCTCATACAAATGTAAAATAGATCCAACTGTCAATGAATTGTAGTTCTTAAGGGACCATATTCGCTGCAATAAACACCCCTACTAGTCTCTGCTGTTACAGTAGCTGGATTCACAATCTTTTCAGCTAGTCCTATTTATCATCTCTACTTGTCTTACAGTTATGGCTACAAGTTATGTATTCTAGTCCAAACTCTTACTGCCACTACTTCCAACAGTAACTTCTACAAGTCACCTTTAGTATATAAGATCTGGCCCCGATTTCTCRAAACAAACTTAAGTCTGAGTTTTGACTTAAGTTCGAGTTTTTACTCAAATAGAGAAAATGCATTTAGCAGAATGAACGGAAAATGATATTAAACTCAAACATACTAGACAATTTGAGTTTGGTGGATGGATTACTTAAGTTGTTTGGGCTTTTTTATTTTATAAATGCAGTTGAGTTAAAGATTCAGCTGTTTCAAATTGTCAAACTCAGTTTGAAATTTGAGTAAAAACTTAAGTTTGTTTCGAGAAATCGGGGCCAGGTTTAACATTTCCCATAGTGATGAACGTCAACGTGCCTATAGACGAGTGGGAGAACGTTATGCACAGGCCTGAACTTCTTGACCAATGAATCCATATTACTTTCACCTAATAATTCATTTTGACATTCGTATACTTACATTTCTAAACTGACATTTCTCATGTGTTGAATTTAAAAGTAAACGTGAAAGATAGCGGGGATACTTAGCTTGTACACCGGGGTAAACATCACAGCGAGATTACATCAGCCATGTAACAATGGGATTCCAGTTCATAAACTGTTTGCTACCTGCTTTGAAAGTGGGTGTGTGCCGTCAAGGTGGGCTAAAGGAGTAATTACACCTATCCCGAAGTCGGGTGCAAGGACCCCCGTGTCCCCCTCTCCTACCGGGGTATTACCCTGGCTAGTGCCTGCTATAAACTCTATTGTGGTGTTCTAGTGCCTGCTATAAACTGTACATGTATTGTGGTGTTCTAAACAACACACTCAGTGAATATGCTGAAGACAATGAACTTATCCATGATCATGAGATCGGGCCGTTCCCTGTATATCACAAGTTATCTAAAACTAAACAATAACAAATATGACCAACAAGTCAGACTGCAGTTCAAGAGTCTTTATTGTAAAGACAAGAATAATGAGGTTAGTATATATTCAGAATCAAACACATATTTAAGAAATTGACAACATTGTTATTGATTACATTTATATCAGAGGTATATTACAATTACATAACAGAACTACCTAAATGATATTATAAAATACATGTAGCAAGTTACATATACAAGTCAAAGTCTAAGTATGCTTGTTGCATAAACACGAGTTACATACACGTTACATATCAGTTAAAATCTATTTAGCAACCTTTCATACATTAAATGC
>VKKT01001584.1:58029-73564 GCA_008038995.1 Haliotis laevigata | reverse complement strand
TATACCAGACACCATCTCAACTGTGACAAACATGAGACTGAATGTGATGAGACATGATATACCAGACACCAGCTCATCTGTGACATATTTGAGACTCAATCTGATGAGACGTGATATACCAGACACCATCTCAACTGTGACAAACATGAGACTGAATGTGATGAGACATGATATACTAGACACCAGCTCATCTGTGACATATTTGAGACTCAATCTGATGAGASGTGATATACCAGACACCATCTCAACTGTGACAAATGTGAGACTGAATTTGATGGGACGTGATGCAACAGACCACCGGGATGAAACTGTCAATGGAAAATCAATGGTAACCATGTTCACACAACTTTGTGGGAGCCACTTTACTGATTTGCATTCTTTGTTGAACATAGAATGAAACAAAATATTGCCTTGAATACTGATTCACCATTCTGTAGGGAAGACCAATCACTGGTAAGCCCTCCATTTCCTGAAGTCCGAAACCTTGTCGACTTGTGATGTGGTTAATGTGGTTATCAACTTGAGTCATGTGGAAAGGGTGTCGGACCTCGCAGTAGGTGCATGGTTCGTTTCCCTCCCGCGGAATTGGAAAGTTTGTTCCCACTACATCTGCCCCAATAGGCTAATCAAATCCATATCAACAGTAAATATATCATGGAACTCATGTGTCATGGGTGCTCCTTTTTGTAGGGGTTTGCCCTTTTGGGTCACGTTGACACAACTCCAACCTTCGATCAGAAGGCCATTGAATTGAATCCCAGCAAAGAATTTTGTTACAGGTATACACGAATTGCCTTTGTCCATCTGCTGTTATAATGCTGAAATTTAAGTTCAAGTGTACTGTAAGGATACCAAAGAGACCATGGTCAAACTTGGTCAAATATTTGTCAGTATTGACCCTTTATTGTCATTTATTTATGGACGCGCAGTGTGGCTGTTAGCATAATTACTGTAAGAATGGAAGTTTTCTTGTTGCAGCATGGTTACTGTCAGACTGCATAGTGTGCAGATCCCTACTTGAGTGAATTTAGCAATAGACTAGGTGGATGGATGGCAACCTTGACTCCTGGGCATAGATTTTCGAAGCTCTCTTAGCGCTAAGATAGTCGTAAATTAATGTTAATGTATGGCACTTATGACAATCTTAGCGCAAAGAGAGCCTCGAAAATCTAGGCCCTGATAATTTTGTAGGAAATTAGCCTAGTAAGTTGTTAGGCAGCCAGCATACACACCTTCTTCAGCCTTGCTCCAGCAACAACATGTGGTGTCTTCTGAAGCAAGAGACTCCAACCAGCTTTAACTGGATATATGATAGGATAAGTAGTGTTGTTCAAAAACATTCTAGCCCCTAGCAAGCTTGTATCCTCCTAAGGGATCTGAGAATGTTGTTCTTGATGGGACATTGTAGAAGGTAGCTGCATGTTTCATTTGGACAGCCCCACCACTGTGTACTTGATGGGACTGTAGCAGGGCAAGGGCGCCAATGTAGCGGCCATAAAATTTCCGAGTCCTGTGCTGGGATTCKAACCACGAACCTTCTATTCCGAAGTCGGACGCCTTGTCCACATGACCAAAGAGGTTAACCCTGTCAGCAAGCTGACAAGGTAAGGTTGTCATCTGTGGGATGACTCCACGCCCTGCAACAGGACATTGTAGAAGTGTGGCTGCATGTTTCATTTGGGCACCTAAACTACCCTGTGCTTCAAGGCCATTGTTGAAGCTATGATATATAAGTTATTATCACCTGCATGTGCTTTATCTCTGAGCAATTCAGATCCATCTAAGCAATTCAGCCTTTGTCTCTGAAACAGTACCTATTGATTTTGCAGATACATCGTTGTCACTTGATCCCAAGTACTCCATCAATCTGAAGCTGTACCTGTAACCTTATATGTGTAAATACAAAGTCATGACCTTTGTCCAGTCCTAATTTACCATGTTTGTCATATTATGAGAAACCATTACAATTTGTCTACTCTTTCTTTTCCTAATGGTTTCTTTTCCTAATGGTTGACATAAATTCATTTGAGAAACTTAACAAAGAAAAACTGATATTTATAACTGTGAGCAGGAGGTGCTGGCAGCAAGATTAGACACCATAAGTCACATCCAAATAGTCCACAGCCCATTGCAGACTAGTATGTAAAACAACAAGATTTAGGGAGAAAACGACAAGCCCTTCTGAATTATCACTAGTCTCAGAATAACCGACCACTGGCTGTGTCAAACCCTGAGAGGGCTGTTAGTGTTTGTTTTCTAGCATTGATGAATCATGGGTATGCCAATACAGATCTAGACTAAGGCTTAGGCTCTGAATATATATAATTTTGACAGTAACAAACAAGCCCATTTAAATTGAAGAGGAGCCCTAGGGAGACCAGAGATTCTGAACCTGAGGAAATCTAGACTTGCTTTATTTATGGCTTTAGCACTGCAGAAAGGGCTTGGCAGTAGGGAAATTAATGTGGTTCAGGSACTGTGAGACAGACTAATACAGACCCAGCAGCTTCTCAGCCTGCCRCGAAAGCTGTGTCTTAAAGATAATACTTTCCTGAAACTCATTTATGAAAATTAGTTCAAGGTTGTGACAGTTAGATGAATGTATCATGACTGTGATGAGAATGGAAACAGATCTTCCCTCATAACTTGTTTTCCTTCCACAATGATTTCCACTTGAACTTTATGACTCATCAAGCAAAACTGACTTCATCCAGGTAGCAGCAGAGCTTGATTCAATTTTAGATATGAAAGAGCTGAGATATTTTACAAGTGATCAGTAATAATCAGCTTGATGTGAATGTCACAGCATTTTGATTGTGACCTGAATTTTAAATCTCATCTGTAGCTAGTATGGCGACACTTCACTGTGCCCCGCTGCTTTTGTTTAAGTTCCTGATGCAGTCAACCATGGTTAACAGGCAGACAACAGAGTGATTAGTTAAAGTCTGTTCTGAAAATACGTAGAAGATACCATGGAATTCAAGTGGCAACAAATTTCCCATTATTCACAAATCGTCGAATGCTGTATCATACTGAGAGTGTGGAAGATATCAACTTTATGTTTCCTATCATATTAAATGTATTAAGAATTGGCTACAATTGTAAAGACTACTACGCCAAAAATATGTTTTCCTGTGTTATAATATGTTGTTGTACCTTTTTGAGAGAAAGAGGCCAAGATGGGCCAGTCATGTAAACTATTTACTTTTTCGTTTTGGCTAAGCTAAGAGGTTGGAGATCCAGATCATTTTGTTTATATCTTTAGTCAACGTGTTAAAAAATGTGCTTATCATTATTCTTTTCGGAGTGATTCTCTCATATTGTATAATTCTCATAAGTCTTACAAAGATACTTTATAACATATTTCTGTTAAATCTTACTTAATTTCTTAAACATGTATTTGAATGTATAATACAAAACAAAGTAACTCTGTAGAATTTTATGTTATATCATTTGTATTTTGGGTCATATTGCCTTTCTACAAATAAATATCTTGTATCTTGAATATTCACTCATAGGTTATATTCAGTTTTAAATATTGACATGAAAAGTGTTCACTCATCATTTATGATTCACAGCAGAGCTTGGATCGCAACTCATCTTTACCATGAACAGACTATAAATGAAAACTACTCATGGGCGACCGTTAATCCCTTTTTCAGTTCTAAGACAACATTTAGGGAGCGGGCACAGTGAGGTTAAACCGCTAGTATGCCAGTTATGTGATGTAGTTTGTATTGGAATAGAATAATCAGATAATAAATTGAATGAGACTTGTGATGTGCTGTCAGATGACGAAGAGAATCTATACATTGTGCATCATGTACATAATCAAAGGTTTTGTTTTACATCTCGGTCAGAAATAAGTGGCATAATGGTAGCTTGTAAATAGTTGAGTCTGCACCATGCATAGGGTTTGATTACACACCTTCCGTGAAGATCGGGGCTACACTTGGTCTTCAGCAACCCATGCTTGTCGTAAAAGGCAAGCAACAGGATCGGGTGGTCAGGCTCACTGACTTTGGTAAAACATATCATATTATCCCAGTTGTGTAGATTGATGCTCATGATGTCAGTCACTGGATTGTCTGGGCCAGACTCAATTACTTACAGACCACCCCCATATAGCTGGAAAGTTGCTGAATGGGGCATTAAGCTACAAACACACTTGATTACACACAATTAGTTCTTTGAGTCCAACCAAGCAATCATAGTGAGTCACAGACAAGCATTACATGGCAGGCAACCGATGCTAACCCTTAGTCCTAATGGGCAACCAACAACATGACCGAATCAGCAACCCAATCCAAAACTTGTGAAAATGTTAACTCTAACACATAACAGATGCCTCAGCATGTGAAGTGCTATTCATCGACTTTTGTCTAGATATAGAATGACATAATTAGTTATGGATTATCAATACAGGATGCGAGGAATTGATAATTTGTCATTTAAAATTTTCAGGGTTTTTAGTTGTTTTGTTTTTTTCAAAATATTATCATTGTCATTTTTAGAAAAATATGAAATGACAAACATGCAGAGAAACATCATTGAAGTCTACCTATTGTTCTGATGACATGCTAATACCAATTTGTGATGTCATGAATGATGGCGATCATATTCTTTCATCAGGAACTGATGCAGTTTTATCCATGAAGATGCCTTTTGCTAGTTTGTGTCTGTGTTTCTTATTGATACCAAAATTGGTTTTCACCAAATGATTTCACCTCCGGGATTATATTGATCTCCTACAGGTGGGACAAAAATAGCAAATATCAAAACTGGTTTGATGACAATGCTACAACATGTATGGTGTGGGAAATAAAAGCAATACAGCAATGCTGCAATACAATACATTTCCTAATAACAGGGATATACCTTGAGTCCTGTATTTGAGGGTCCCTTGAACTCATACTCTTGATTTTCAGGGGTCCTGGACAACAAAATGGGGGTCCCAGACACTTAAATATTAATATTAATAATGTTATTGTATTGTGTATCAT
This sequence comes from Haliotis laevigata, assembly GCA_008038995.1. Taxonomy (NCBI): domain Eukaryota; kingdom Metazoa; phylum Mollusca; class Gastropoda; order Lepetellida; family Haliotidae; genus Haliotis; species Haliotis laevigata. The sequence continues at coordinate 68,561 of VKKT01001584.1, read as the reverse complement.
GATCACCGTTTAAATTGTTACAGTAATCAAATTGCAAATGATACCATWACTCAGCTAGTAGCAAACTCAGTGATAACTTATTGTTACTTGATTGGAATTTTTACAAAAAGTATTTGGACTTTTTCTGCGTCCCTGTGGAAACGCTGATAAATTTCGTTGCGTCCATTGTCAATTTTTATGCATATAGGACGCAGAAATTTGCATCCCGTAAATCCCAGTAATAATATAGGTGCGGTATAATTTGTATACTGTGTCAGGATTTTGAAGTTCATATTCTCCTCTTTTTTGGAAATGAATCACAAATATGAATGATAGCAATGATGGGATGTTGAAGGGGAGAAACAAATAAGCTTGGAGGCATTGTGTAGATTCTGCTATTTACAGCCAGCCAGAAAATACTAGAATCTGCATGTATTGGTTCTTGAACAGTTTCTGTCATTAGTCAGATGTTTGTACATCAGTTTAAAGTATAATGTAATGAACTGTATGTATTGTGATGCAGGAGTTGTAAATTGATATGTCGTATCATGAGTCTTGCATTGCAATACAATAATATATTCCCTTATCATTACACCACTACAATGGAATCGTAAGCTTTTACCTCCAGGGCCCCGTTCCTCAAAGCGATCATAGCACTAAGATGATTGTAACATCCATACTTTAACATAGGCTTACGACTGTCGTAGCGCTACGATCGCTTTGGGGAACGGGGCCCTGGGGTACAACAACCCTTTGATTTTCATGTTTTATTTCAAACACAGATGTGCATGATGTATGTTGTTCTTGTACCTGTTGAAGCTAAGCATGTTTCCTTGACTACAGTAAATATGTTTATCATGCCCATGCCCAACAAATTGAGAAAAGTGGGGTTTTTATTCCACTGACCAGAAATAGTCAAATTGTTAAGGAACAAACTGTGGAACTACAAATATTAGTTAATTATTCAAAATACTGTAATTAAAACCTATTATAACTTTCTTTCTAATTGAGATACATTTTCATCAGGTTTTTATCATATGATCAATTTCAACAAGTTATGATATAATGGGAGATATGTGTCCAAAAAAGAAGGGAGATAACTCTAACCGTTTTTCCTTACCTATTCCTCTAGCCCCATTTATTCCCCTTCCTATTTGAGATTGCAAGTTTTTAAAACCTGATTACCTGAATTGGGACATAAACCCATAGCACCTCCCTTTCAAACCAAGATCTACTCCAAACAGAAAAATTGAGTGAGTATCCACTTACAATGAAACAAAATTCACTATTCCAAGTTTTGAATAGCTTTCTTTATTTACTGACATTATTGCTGTTGTCAATTCAGAATGGAATTAAACATGTGAAAGATAAAACCTGCAAAGATGCTTACTTAAGTCAAGACATTGTTCTCATGATCTACTGATACCCATTAAAGGTCCAGGTCTCGAGGCATTATTCTTGGCTTGTAATATCAAACTGATAGCAAACTTAGCAAGAATTGCCTTTCCACATTGTATCAGTTATCTTTGTTTGAGATATAAAGTTTGTTTGGTTAAAAAACCATCAATATTTCATAAGTTTTATGAAAAAGATACAGGTCTCTATTCGAACCAGTCTCCAAAGCAAGGCATAAAGGATCATCAGAAAACCATTGATGCCCCCAAATCAGGTCCAACGAAACAGTGCTTGCATCAGTGTCAATTAGTCTATACGTGTCTCCTACTAATCTGAACAAGTATTGTTAGGCTCCCACAACATCTCAGGACAAGGGAAGCTAATGACCTTGACACAACGTGTTGATGCCTGCATGGCGTTCTACAGAAGCCATGAGATGAGACAATCAGTTAAATTGAGCTTACTTGAGGAAGGTGTGGGTGTACACTCTCCCAGCCACAGCGGCCTGCACACCAGTACTCTCCCATGGAGTCCATCATGATCGTCCCGATCAATATGTCGGTGTCCACCGTGTAGCTGCAGTCGTACCTCTTTCATGTGTTCAGCTCCTGTCAAGCGTTTTTTTTATTGGCGATGACTATTTGAAGTGCTGTGCTGTACAAGCTTGTCAACCATCTCTCAGTCTGGGAACCTTTCATTTCAGTTAATATCAGGTTTTTGTCATAGATGTAGGATGACTGACAGTACTTTCTGCCGTTAGCACAGGATAAAACACCACTCTGATGCTATGCATGGGATTGTAAGACCCTCTTCAAGAATGCTCAGGGAAAGGTATAGTCTGTCATACAGACCCTGAAACAAATATATCAAGATTGCCCATGCATTGCTAGACTAGAATATGTGGCAAGTCTAGATTTCAACAGTTTCTGAAAATGAAGAAAGTTTCTGGGCTCCTTGTCATTATATTTTATGATTATGTTTTATGAACATATTTTTCTGTAAAATATGTTAATTTCACAGATTAGATGTTAGTCTAGGAAGGTTTCATGAAGGCCCAGCCCAGTAGTCTTACATTCATTCAGCTTTGTTTCCTAGGTATTATTTTCCCAATATAATGTCTTATGTGGTTTGGGTACCAACAAATAACAATTAAATATGTCAGAATTGATTAAGAAATTACGTCAAATGTGGATCAGAGGTAAATATTGGCTGCTCTGTTCCCAATATTTAGAAATGGAGTAGATTACCACTTGGTACATTTTGCACATGCAGTATGTATAACAGGACAAAAATTAGCACTGAACCATTTCTTTCAGATGTGACGGACCTCATTTCAGTGTACGATCAATTTACAAGTATGAAAAAGTAACATATTGTGTTACATATTCCAAGTAATTAGTGTTTGTTATTTCCAAAGAATGACTCCCAGATGTTTTCCTTCTGTGCGTTGTAACTGGTCTTAGATTGGTAGGGATTTCAAAATCAATAACAAAATGCTGTGCCTTAGGTGGGCTCAAATCCCAAGATCAGGAACTACTTGCAGGAAAGGCAATTCAGGTATGACAGGTCGATGTATTGGAGGTAGATGTTTGTAAAGAGTTTATAGACAAGAAACAGTTCATTATTTCATTTTATAATAGCTATAGGCTGTGATACTGTTCGTATAAAGCCCTCTCATTGCACAAAGTTGAACCAATAATTGAAGATCAATAGAAGTAATTTGAATACCACCAACCTCAAAAAACAATAGGAAGCGGGTATGTTAAGTTGGATAATTTGTCCCCAATCCCTTTCACATTTGTGAATAAAATATGTTTAAATCAAATCAATCAAAAACAATAGATAATACCAAAGAAGGTTGCTAACACAATATCAATTTGCAGTTCTTAGAACGATGTTAAACCGAGTCCTGTTCGTGCAACTGTTCCTCTTCATCCAGATAATGTATGTCACAAGACCTGTTTGTATTACCCAAACTGCCAAATACTCAACCCCCACAATATGTATATCTGTGTACCAGAATAGCAAACACAGAATGGCAATTTGCACTTCTTATTTTCCATGCAAACCTTGTCTGTGTAAACCCTGAAGTCTATGCAGTCCGAGCGACACTGTATTATTTAGCGCACAGAGCAGACGCCGGTATGAAGTGATGTACAAAAACAAATGTATATCATATTATCCTTATCATAAAGTGGATTGACTGGAGTGCATGATGGGGATAAGCTATATTCCACCTGACCCAAGGATGACCAACCATCCACTGGATCAGAGCCTTTACCTGTGGTCTAATCAATGCCTGGTAGTGGTACCTTTTGAACTTGAGCATTAATATTATAAGGTCAAGAAAAGTTATTATTATGTTGAATAAAAGGATTTCCCTCAGCTGTCCAATCTAGATTTATCATATTTCATGGGGTTAATCAACTTTAGGTGCTTTCAAGATGGTCTGTCTACAGTCATATACAAAGTTGATATGTTGCCTTTAGTATTAGTTTCTAGAACGGACATGGTACATTACAGATGTGTCTTACCTGAATACCTGAATATCGCTTTAGGGACACTTCTAGCAGACGGATAATTACTAGGGGTGTCATGTGACTTAGGATTGACCATATTTTTTGTTTGGTTCTTTGAGGCATGAATCAAAAACTGTATGAATCCAATCCGAGTAGCAGAGTCTTACAAAAATTTACATAAGATGTGAATTGTTAGGCAGGGCTCCAGATAATGTTTCAACACCAAGAGTACGTACTCCTTATTTTTCAATATAGGAGTACTGGAAAAACTTAAGAGTACATTTAGAATACTGAATAGAATTTAATGGAGTATCAGTAATCTTGTGTTTCGTTTCATATATGCACCACAACATTGGTACTCTTGTGTAAACAGGTCAATAAACAATAAAACAATACTTTTTCAGATAAATTCATCTGTAAATGATCCTTAGACCATACACCATTGCTGTGGTGCGTATCTGCTACGTTTTCTAAATTATTTCCTACCGCATCATGCTTATTTAATATCCGTACATATGTCGATGCGGCCCTTATCTGGAGCCCTGGTTAGGTATCAATGCATTATGAGTGTACATCTGGTGATACAATACATGATAATGTATCTGTTCAGATTAGATTTTTGTATCAAATGGTCAATTTTCAGAGAGCAAGATTTGACAAGTTTTGCAATATGTGGCCTAATATCTTGCACAAAATTAATCCACTGGGGACAACAAATTTTTGATTTACAGATTCATTTGGTGTTCAGGTGTGAAACAGCACTTTAAAAGACAAAATGGATACTATCAAACTCACAGTCGAGTTATTGAGATGTGTATATAATCCTACAATTCAATATATCATATTTGATGATATTTGAAACCCCTAATTACCAGCATGAAGAATCCATTCTAGTTTGCAAATAAAATCAAAGTATCGAGTTATTCGTCAAAATGAATTAGATAAACACTGTGTATGTTAGATTTTTGGGGCAGTGGGGTAGCCTCGTGGTTAAAGCGTTAACTCATCACGCCAAAGACCTAGGTGTAATTCACTACATGGGTACAATGTGTNAAGCCCATTTCTGGTGTCCCCCGCCGTGATGTTGCTGGAATATTGCTGAAAGCGACCTAAAACCATACTCACTCACTCAATTAGATTTTTTAAGTGTTATAGATTAGTTTATGCTTGTAAATGTTGTTTGGAACCAACAGTGTTAGTTGTTCCTGCAGTGTTTATCCTCTATTATAAATATGAGTCAGTCTGTGAAGCTTGTAATCCAAGTACAGTTACATGAGTTATTATGATGTTAAGTAACCCTATGCCATGACATCTGGCAGGATGTTGGTGAGAACAGCTTACCGGATGTGTGAAACTTAATCCAAATTAGGTAACATCAATTACAACATAAACTGGTCATTTATCACAATTCTCTCAAATCCATAGTGAAAAAAAGCTGGACAAAACCAATTATAAATGGTTAATAAAAATTGGTAAATTTGGTCCGGTATTGACAGTTATCTGGTTAAGTCAGTGTCTGGTTTTGACGGATTCCACTCTTTGGTATGCAATCCAAAAATGTCTTTCCATGTTTTCAGGCAAATTATTCTCAATGTCATCTTGTATAAATGAAATAAAGTAAATCAGAATCATTAAATATCGCAGCAGTGAAGCGCCTAGTCTATGTCCCAAATCCCGGAGAATAAATCAAAGAAAGGAATCCAATTCAAGTCTAGGATGATTAAGCAAGTCTATATTGCCTCTGATCTAAAATTGAGCATTGTTCTATGCTCCATTTGGATTTTAATTTCGTGAAGCTGTATATTTAAATAAGACAGCTTTATTTTTGGGTCTAAATCTTACTCAATGAAGCCCTTGGACTGATGAATCTGGGTCAACTCCAAACCGAGCCAATTGCAGCCATTATTACCCAACACACCACAGTGAAAGCGGGACATGCTACAACAAGCACAATAAAACTCTCTCCAGTTTACTCTCCAATTATGGACTTTATGGTTTAGGCCAATTTTATCCAGTTTGAGGACTCTCATTATCGTGTGACTGGATTAGCAAGACGAAAGCTGGTTTTTATATTACCTCAGTCCAATAGCCTTGTCAGAGACACATAGGACAACCAAAGTAGCTTGGTTGGTGGCGGTATCATATTAGCATATATGCATGAGAAACACTGAGTATTAGATTGCTGTTGTTTATATCATCAGACATACAGACAGAAAGGAGTTTGTAATGAAATAGCAGGTGTTCAGTTACATTAAATGTCAATTCCATAAATAAATTCTTGAGTATGGTAATTCTGAAAGCAAACAAAGGCGCTTTGAACCAGACTACAGAGTGATCTTCTCTACTGTGCTCCAGGGTGACACATTTAAGGATGACCCAATTTCTGAATAATAAGCAAGTTGGGATTTTTAAAATTCTTTTTATGCTGAATCAGGATAACAATTACAATTTTCTTCCCATTAAAGGGGGTTAGTGGGGTAGCATAGTGATTACGTTTCTTGTCACGCATATGACCCAGGTTCTATTCCCCACATGGGTACAATGTGTGAAGCCCATTGGTGGTGTCCCCTGCCTATATATTGTTAGAATATTTCTAAAAGTGGCATAAAACCATACTCACTCCCATGAGAGACCCATATGTTGCTGTCATTACAAGCCCAAATTTGTTAAGCCTCACAAACAGATGCTATTACTATGAGCTATTAATAGTTGAACTTACTTGACCAAACAGTATTTTACAAGACTTCAGCATTTTTAGACTAGCGGCTAAGTTACTGATGATTGGTATCTTATAATTTTAGATCATTATATAAATGCATAAGATTCCTGCACTAATAGATGCATTTGATGTTTGAGCCCTTAGATGTTAGATCAATATAATGTTTGAACCTTGAAACGCTATATGGGTATATCTGTATGATATTTTACATTAAGAAGGTGTTGTTTGAGCCTATTCACTGTGCCAAAATCTTTGTTGTAACTATAGATTGAAACCTCTGCTTGTCTTAAGAGGCAGCTAAACAAAGCAATTGGTTAGTCTTGTATTGACTGCTTATTTATTTGATCATAACACAAGGATATGAGTCACTGGTTTGTCTGGTCCACACACGATTATTTTCATGTTGCCAAGATACTACTGGAATAATGGTGACTTTACACGCAAACAACAATGATCAAGCCTTGATTGTTTGTTAAACGCCTCATTCTGCACGATTCAAGCTGTATGGAAACAGGCTGTAATTTATTATCAAATCTGGATCAGACAATCTGATCATGCCTTTAAGAAACAAAAAATAGCTTATTGGTTTAAGGGTGATAATTCAGATAAACCCACAAAGTGGGATCATCATATTCCCTTTTGAAGATTGCTTGATTGATATCTGTTCTCACAGCTTGGCCTTCTCTTTAATCTTGGTTTCTTGGAATGAGGACCATGTTATGAACCTGTATGGAGCCTTGTGTAATGGATGCCAGGCCTTATCGGTCCCTTGGGAATCTGCAGCCATGAACGCTGAACTGTTCAACAGAACGCAATCAAATATTTATACACAGCGATAGATTAATTTCTAATTATAATCATGGTTTTATGGACTGCCAATAATGGTCTCATGGAAATGGCACTGTAATAGAGTATTTCATTGAGTTTAAATACTGCACTGAATATTCAGCTTTTACAGATTTCATGTGACAGTTTCACTGATTTGGTTATTGGGAGAGCAGTACAGTGGGGTGTAATTTCACTGTAGTCAGCAAAAACTCATTTACATGGTGGTAGTCTGCACAGAGACTTAACATGGAACACCTCTGGTACCAGTCTTAACCTTTGGAGTGAGCTGACACACTTAGCAACTAAATTATAGATAAGCATCTATCTGCCCTGGTTTTATCCCACAGATCTTTCGTATATTTACCTACTGCTCATTGAGACTGGTTATATTTGAAAAGAATCGGGTAATTGATAGGGTGTCATTGACATAAAAGAAGCGATTATGTCATATTAGGAATAGAAATTAACCAAGAATGTATGCAAGCCTTGCTACCATGTAGCATTGCCCGGGGACTGAAAGTTCTTTTTGCTCTTATGAAACCTTTAACATCAGTGAAACTGGTCTGAGCTAGTGGGCTGGTGTTCTTTGCTATCCATGCATCTATGAACATACTGTTTAAAGGGTACAAGCAAAACCCTGGACAAATGAAAAAATTATTCTCATTACCTTAATATTTTGCACCATTAATTGTACACAGTTAAACAGCCATCATTAATTCAACATGTTCAACATGCTCACAGCATATAAAATGAGGACATTATGAAAGATAATGTGGGGCAAAAATGGGTTTGACATTTATGGGTCTGTCCAATGTTTTTAGTTTAATAAAAATATATTTGGCTTGTTCTGAAAGATTTAACAACGCCTTTTGATGCTTTATGTCTAGATTTTAGGCCTTTCATCTCCATTTTAGACATGAACATCTGTATGTTAGTGTCGTAATCATGGATGTGAAGTTACCATTTCTCCTCACCTCACCTCAGAAAATGTTGGTTTTCTGATCACGAAACATCATAGAGGACATCCATTGATGTGAAGCATATAGGGCAGCAACAACCTCAAACTGCAACACTGCTCAACATCACATTTAGTAGGCTGTTTGGTCTGCATGTGCCATGGAACCTTGGTAAATAAAATGCTTTAGATAATCTGTGATATTTGAATAGTTCAAGGCAAACAGCATCAATAGTAGATCATAGTGATAATAAACATTGTGTCATTCTATTACGTCACATTGTATGAGACATTTATATAGCAAGTTGGCCTGAAGGATGTCACATAACAATAAATGTGTTTGCACTTGTTTTAGTGAACCACCGAGAGTGGGCCTGGTTGAGGTAGAAAACTGTGTTCACTTGTTGATAATAAACATTTGTAATGAACACAATGCATACCATTAAACCAAAGAAGGGACACTCCAAGATTCAAAATATTCCCACCCAACAATCACCAGGCTAGCTGATCTCTCCAAAGAAATAGATTGTATTTATAAATGCATGCAGTGTTAAGTCCATTCCTGGTTTTCCCTGCCATTAGTGGTATATTACTGAGTGTTGCTAAACCCAAGAACCTCGTGGTATACTGGACACTCACCTGTTGTTTAATGCATAAGGTGAAAAAAAACCCATTGACCCAAGAGGCCAAACTTTCCAACTTCTGACTTCTTCTAGAAGTAGAATTCCCTGATTTCTTTGTTGATAACAAATGTATCCGTCTAAAAAATCAGTAGTGAGACTTGTTGTACGTCAGGGTGTCAAAGCAATATCTCCTATTCTTGAATATCCTGAGCAGCATCAAACTTGTAAGAGAATGAAGTTGTATTGATCCATTGGTTGCTAGACAGGAAACCCAATAAAGATTTTCTTTTGTTCTTTTACTTGGCTTGTGACAGTCATATGTCATGTAAAAACTTCTGGAGTAAGATTTTTCCCTCAGTTCAATCACAAACAAACATTTTCAGATGAAAATGATTTGAAATTCTTTGACCAGTCTACCTGTCTCTGAACCAAACAGGTGGTGGGGACGTGGTTCAAACATTTACTAATTTATGGTACTAATTATACTGGGTTTGATTCTCCACAAGGATACATTGTGTGATTAGCCCTACATATCCTTACTGGTGTACGCTGAGCAGCACCGAAACAATACCCACCAACACACTGATATGTCAAACCAAGGCCTGAATAAACATCTCATTATGTAATTAAATAACATGATGAACAATTTGAGCTATGATTATGAACTCTGTTATCATTATGTGCTGGCGTAACAAAGATTCGACAGGCATTGGGTGATATACTGAGTAAGTGTCGTTGATCCACAGTGAGATCTGATGAGTGTTAAAGTGGTCTGGTGGGGACTTTTGGTTTCCATAGAAATTAAATCTAACTTGACTGATGGAAAGGATAACTAAATATATTCTGGAGCATAACTCAAAAACTCAATGCAAGATGTTTGTGAAACACTGCACACGTAGCTCTGAAGAACCCCGTGACACTTCCATTTTGGGGCTGTATGATGTTTTTCCATGATATGAAATCATATCATTCTAGTGACAGTGCTTGTTTCTACCCCCATACTTAGACACTTTGTAAGGTTTGTGTTGACAACAAAATACATATGTGATGTTGGACTTTATTTCAACAGTTTACTTTTCAGCAAAGTGAGTGTGTGAGTGTGCAGCGGGGAAGTTTTACGCTGCACTCAGCAATATTCAAGCTATATGACAGAGGTCTGTAAATAATCGAGTCTGGACCAGACAATCCAGTGATCAACAGCATGAGCATCAATCTACGCAATTGGGATACGATGACATGTGGGTCAACCAAGTCAGTGGCCGTACCATCCGATCCCACTTTTTAGCATGATTTTATCAGCTTATTGAACTCAAACTAAGCTTCAGTTTCCTTATGGTCATACAATCTCAGAGTAGATATATTTAAGACCCTTAACTCCCTGATGTTTAGCCATCGTGCTGAACAATTCTTGTGAATTCTTGTGAATACAGCGTCAGTCTGAAATGGCACTGTCTATGAAGGAGCTCTGTATATCAAGTCTGATAACATTTCTGACCAAACTCTTCAACTTCAGC
>VKKT01001583.1:129571-168338 GCA_008038995.1 Haliotis laevigata | reverse complement strand
TTCAAACATGTGCGCTTTCAAATTACTGCACCCAAGTCTGAAGCGTGAGTGGATAATTTGGCCGAAACGTGTACCAAAGGTTTTATCACATATATTAAAATTGAGTGGTTTTGATGATTGGTATGCATTTTTTAATTGACCTATGGTTTCAATATCGTACACATTCTCAGGCAAATCAWTCCATTGTCGTATTGTATCTGGTAAAAACGAGTTGCTATACAAATCACTACGACATCTTATAGTTTGATATTACTGTTTCTTAATCTATGGTCACTTAACTGTGAAACTAACATTAACCTACATTTCCTGCTTTATAGCATGCACAGTCCTGATCCAGAATGTCCATCCACTACATTTTAACATGTTTGAAGAGCAAATGACATTGCACAATGAGATTATCAGAGCAATAGTTAAAAGTTCAAAGAACAAAATTTGAAATCTGAAAAGAATATTGAAAGCTTGATCCTTCACTCGTATATAGAATTTCGAAACAGGTTCACATAGGAATCTTAACTTAATGAAACACGCGAAACAGTTTGAAAGAAATAATTGACCACTGTCTTTGATTATGCATTATGTTTTCTAAGGACTGAATAATATGTTTGCCTTCCTTCCACTGAATTTCAGAACAATTGCAACCAGCTAGTAATATTTGACCTGACGTAGACATTTTGGTCAACTGTATACTAGTTTCAACTCGAGGTGAACACCACGGGTCATGTATTCGTATCTGAATGCAATTACACTCGCTCGACTGATCTAATGCCTCAGAAGACCGCATCCGTTGTGCAGTGGGTGTGTCTTTAACCGGTGGTTCTAGTCTCTTGCAGCGTCATTTCAAACGATCTTAAATGATACAATGCGGATAAAACAAGCACTGATCAGCTTGGAGTCTCTGTAAATTCTCTGATTGGCTATCCGTGTCGAAACATGGCACAAGCCGGCGCATACAGCACGTACATGCACGTCCTTTCAAGAGATGCATTTTTCACTCAGTCTGTCAATTACAGTTAATCCTGTTTTCCTGTTGACATTTCATAAAGAATGCATACACTTTAATCTGCTCGGCATAGTGTCATCATCATTGTTATAAATGTTAAGGAATGATGTGGAAACTGTTTTCCCCTCAATTAAAAAACAAACTGAAGAAGCGGACAGGTATTAATGAAAACGTCTTAACCAATGGGAGAGACGGTCATTGACACAAAAGCGGACTATTCATCTTAACTGTCAAGATGGCTTCATGACATCAATGTCATATGTACTAAGGGACCTCACTGCATGAAAATAACACATCGAAGATTCACAACATTGTAATTCTATTTCATATGTAGATTTTTCCATGCATTGTTACTGATATATGTCGATATATTACGACTTGCTTTCCGTTAATTATAGTTCTTTAAACCTCAAACAACGCAAAACTGAAAAGAAGCTTAGCAGAAATACCAGGGAATACGCAATTTGTCTTCTCGTTTGTGCTGCTTCAGATCAAAGCCTATATTTCTTTTTCCAGGATGACATATGTGGCACGAGAAAAATAAGTACTAAACATCCTGTGTCTTTACGTTTCTGTCGAGGGATTTGTTACCTAACTGAATTTAGATTCAACAATCAGTCTCGGTCCTCCTAACATACCACCACATTACAATGCGCTGGTTTACCATCACATGGACTAAAGCCTTTGTGCTATTTTATGTTACAACGGCTCACAAAATATAGGTGAAGGAACGTAATTACAAAAACGAGACTTTAGAAGGTCCAGACATTAATATGAACCTTATTTGTAACATTTGCCAATAAGTGTTTCTCTAAGAAGGTTTAACTTTGAACTTGTGCACTCAGAATGTGAGTCTAAATGAGTGTGACTTTTAGATTTTATCCCAGTGACAACCCTCTTGTGGTCAAATACAAGTGCTGTGATATACAAAGAGGGAGAAGTAGTTCATTAAAGCAGTTGATAATTACAAGGTTTCTTAATCTAAACATCTGGAAGTTTAAGCATTTTCACCATAGCCGACCACAACCCCAAAGGATGGCATTGTCAGGGTTGGCTTGGGTGTGGTCGGCTATGGCGGATTTTGACTCCAAATCCGACATAGCCGACCACACCCAAGCCAACCATGACCATGCCATCCTTTCGGACAACATCCACATCCTGGAAACCAACCGATCAGACTACAAGATTAGGAAACTTCTTGAAGCCATAAAAATCCAACACTTCAATATCACCATGAACCGGGATCAAGGTTATTGTATCTCTTCAGCCTATCACCACCTAATTAAAGATCACCAGTAATCCACCCGGCCCATACCTTGTCCAACTGGCTTCTTTGCCCCCTTTTTGTGTATTGTAATCACAACCAATCAATGTGTACATGCATGAACCTACTCCCTCCAACTCACATTACCATCTCAGTGTACATCAACTCATCTATTGTATAAACTCATTCTGCATATTGTCACTCTGTACATCAACCTACTCTGCTCAAATCACTAATTAGCAATCCAATGTATTTCAACCTTGTCAATTGTATATACACACTATGCAGCTAAGTATATATTCCCCATGTAACAACTCTATGTATCACTTGCTTGATAACGGTGTTAGTACCTACACCGAAACGTCGCACCCATTGCAATAAAGAAGTTGTCTATCCATAGAACTGGGTTTTCCTTCATCTATCCAACTTCTAAAATGCTTCTCAAAAATGTTACGTTAGAATAAACACATCACATTTCCTTACAGACATAGCGGCACTCGAGGATACGTCGTCTTATCACATAAAGCACAACACTTTATTGTGCAGGGCTGCGTCCCTCATCTGCCAAGATGCATCTTCCATGCATTCCAACTCCTTATCCCAGATCAGAGTTCATGCATTAGTTTTGTTGTTGTTGTCAGTTTTTGTCGAAAATTTTGTTGTTGACTTTTCAATATTTATCATTTCAAGCAAAAGTGCATTTGTTTCTTCGTGTGTTGCAAAAAACAAATTGATATCACATTTATGCGATTTAGCTTATGGAAAAGAAACTGAAATACAACCATCCTATATCAAATACCAGAAAGTCATAACCTGATTTTTCTTTATGTTCACTCGTGAGTAGATATAATGGGTTCAATAAATATCTGATAAGACTAGAGAATCCAGCACTGAGACATTAACTCAATAGAAGATATATATCGGTCTATGATTAACGTCTAGGGACGTTGCTAAAATGGGCGGTAATTTGAAAACACAGTATGGTTGTCCTAAACAACTATAACGTCTGGTGACATAGTAATGTTTTCATATTGTGTCCTTGCTTACAACCCAGACAAAACAGCTTCCAACGGCTATTGACTGCTTCTATCACATTCTATTGTTCAATATGAGGTCAGAATATTGATGTTGTGTAACGTTTTATCAACAGTGTATAAATGTATCCATGGAAATCAAACATGACACGATGGGCTATAGAAAATAATTCATAAAAAGTGGAAAATTAATCCTGACCTTTAGGCATCTGCTCCTAACATTTCAGAATTTTATTTCTAGAATAGTGTTATTTGCACTCAGTTTTCTGCTCACTTCGTGAACCTGTATAAAGTTTTAGTGTGTGATAAGAATCAGAAACTGGACATTTACTCTGACATTAAAGGCGTTTTGCAAGATATCTTACAAGATATAGCCCTGACCCAAATCCAATACAAGATATCTTGTCAGGATTCAGTTACTGAAACATTGCCTTGTTACAACAAAAGTGATATGTGTTATTCATTAATTCCGTTTCGACTGGACCAGAATCAGGTTCAAGGTTATATGCAATCAGGAATCATTCAAGGATAAACAATAGGCTACAGATCTAAGGAACAATCCTATGAGGCGCCTTCAAGGACTAAACACAGACAAGAGATGGCAGTTTATCACCATGCACAGACTCAGTTCCTTTGATCATGACGATCAGACAGTAACACGACATGCATAATTCAATATATATTCTTGGCGATCTTGTATAATCGTTTTCGTAACTGATGTGAGTTCAATGTCCTATTGTTTCATATGTTTGACTCGCCCAGAAAGGAAAATGGGACGATGGGGATAGCCTTATGTTTGAATTGTTCCTTGTTGACACCCAAGACAGGGTTCGATTATTTTAATAGGTTCGGTATACAAAGCTTATTTCTTATGAGATATTTAGTGTGCCATTGCAGGAAAGGCGCGTGAAATAACACGCAAACGGAAGCATTGAAAATACATTGGAGCATGTGAACTATTAATTAGGTGAGATTTTGATTACATATACGTCCTCGATATTAATTATAAGAAATAGGTGCATGTCAGTTTGTCCGATAAACATTTAAAGAAAATACTAATCAAATATACCTTTCCACATACTATTAGTGTATACGTTTTACATACTGTTGTTCATATTATACTGCCCATATTTGCCTTGAGTTAGAATGAACAGTCTTTGAGTGATCACGTTCCAAGCCGAACATGATAACGTTACCTTTTGACAGAACCTAAAACCGTTAATACTTTCTTTGTAACATCCCCACAAAGCATTTGCTGCAAGCCGTAGGTAATTAAACAATGGTACACAGTCCCTAAAGCTGAATGTATGTTTTGCTCTCTTGCCGAAAAGTACATCAGTTCCTGTAATCAATCAACTGTGTCATGAATACTGATATGTAAAACGCTTCCCATAATCACTAAATTGTATGATTCTTAATATATCTTAGAACTATTTGTTAATCGATATCAAATAGCGACAACACAGAGTTGGCTTAAACGTCAGTATATCCCCACAACCGATTGGACGCTTCATTAACAGATCCAAAGGCAAGTCAATTATTCCATAACGACCGTCAATACTGCACAAACGCTAAGTTGTAGTGTTTTCAGTTTTCATACCTTTAATCTGTAATACTTCCATACTGTACACATTTAAACAAATCGCAGCCGCGGACCTAATGCGTCGCAGTTTACAAGTACCCACAATAACGTTTCAGAACTAGACGAATTATATAGGTTGTTATTTAATGCGCTATGACACCTTTTTCATGAAATCGATTTTATCTTATGGTAGGCATTATCTTTTTCGAGTACAGGTTGATTAGATGAGCACAGTTTGTTATCACCTGCTTTCGTCGAACTTACCCTGTTACAAATATAGAGATCACGCATACGTTAGAAGGAATCACAGCTTCCAAACCAAATATTTGTCCGATTCGGAAGGTTTTATTGGTGTTAAAACTCTTTCTGAGCATAATAGCTTTGTCGTTATCATTGGTAAGGTTAGTCGTGTGGTATAAAGTGGTGTACATTTCTTTGCATGGCTACGCCACCTTCTGTTTCAGGATGGATCAAGGTTCGCATACCCGACTGACCTTGAGCGTGATTGTTAGCTGACAGCATGTTATAAAGGTGGAAAGTGTCCAGCAAGGTCATGCGAATCTAAAGGTGTCAAATAATCACGGACCACGTTCCTGTTTGAAAACGTAAAATATCAAATGCTAGTTAAATAGGTTTTGTAACAATATATCTATATCTACTATACGCAGTCTGATATTGTGTGATGAGAGTGATGGGTATTTGAGGAAAATACTGATAGTGTGAGTGTACATACTGGAGTACATTACTCGACATTTCCTTCGTCTGTAGTTGTAAATGTGCAGAATGACTCTCGCTGATAGCAAGTTATAAAATTCGTAAGACAGTCTAATAGTACCCAAACCTTCAAGATGACCTTACCGGGCTCATCTGTAGTAATCATTTTGATATTTCGACACACCTAGTGTTAATGACCTCGTACACAAGTACTAAAAAAGTCTTAAACGTCACATAACAAATTGATGGCTCCGCTATGCCGTCGCTATCACTCTGGATTTATGTCCTAATGTAGTCTATATTACATAACCAGAGTGGTAGCAAATGTAATTTAAACTGAACATTACTCTTCAAACAAAACGGTTATATAGGAATAATGATCTCTTTAAGAGTACAGAAGTGTCAAGGTGAAATTGACCTGCTCCATCAATGGAACCATACATGATTATTATCCAACCAGAGATAAGATATTCACTGTGTATTCTGAAGAGCGTATGCAAGAGTTTGTGTTTTGTTTAAAAGGTTGACATTTACATAACTTTTGCATTTATAGGAATATATACCTTACTGTATTATCATGCTCCGTTGAAAAGAATATTCTGTTGTGAAAGGATGTCTGATTAACAAATGTCCTATAGATGCAATTTCGTTGGATGTAAACGGTAAAAACGCAGAAGGCCGCACACGTTTCATTTACTTAATAATGAGGTAGTCGGGTAGCCTGTAGGTAGCAATCAAAGCGTTCGTTCATCACTCAGAAGTCACGGGTTCGATTCCCCACAGAAGTACAATATGGTCGAGATATTGCTGGAATATTCCTAAAGGGGGCTTAAGAACATACTTAAGAGATGGAAATATAAAAAGTGGCCAATTAGTAAGTGGACATTATAGCTGTTTAGGACAGCCATACTGTATTTTTAACGCAAACTTAAATTACTGCCACAAACCATAAATCTTCTATTTAGGTGATGGCTCAGTGCTTGACCCTCTAATCCTATCAGATGTTTGTTGAAGCCATTGTATCTACTCATGAGTGAACATAAAAAACCATCTAGCGTTATCTGCGTTTTCAGGTATTGACTTTCAGGTATTTGATATAGGATGACTGAATGTCTATTTCCTTTTCATAAGTTCAATAAAATAATATTGAAGACACTTTATTGCAAACAGCTTCTTTTATTTCGTGAGTGCGACGTTTTGATACAGATTCTTATACCGTTGACAAGCAGGAATGTGTTATCCATAATTTTGTTCAACATTGTACTTACCAATTTCTAAAGTGCCACTCAAAGAACTCACTCACATACATTTGATATTAATTGATTTTTGTAACATACGACGAGAAAATGCACTTGTACTTGAAATGTCAAAAGTGAAATAGTAAACAAAGTTGTTATTTTTTCGATGCCAAAGAGCATACGAACAATTGCATGAAAACTAGCCGGGATAAGGCGTTTGAATATGGTTCTTGGTAGACAAGGTACGCAGTCCTGCACAATAAAGATTTGTGCTTTATGTGATACGACGACGTATCCTCGAGTGCCGATATGTGTGTAAGGAAATCTGATGTGGCTATTCTCAACGTTCCAGAAGTTTACTGTAAGACACTTGGTATATTATCAACGGCTTTAATGGCCCACTTCGCCCTGTTTGTATATGACAGCACTTGTACTTGACTTCAATCACATTCATTTAGACACAAAGTGCACAAGCGGAAGGTGAAACCTTCTCACCTTGAGCATTTCACATATAAACAAATACATACTTAAGAAAATCATTAATATAAATGTCTGGATCTTCAAAAGTTTCATTTTTGTAACTTAATGCATGCACACTGATCTGGTATAAGGAGTTGGAACGCATGGAAGATGGATCTTGGCAGATAAGGAACGCAGCCCTACACAAATAGGGTTTGTGCTTTATTTGATAAGACGGCGTATCCTCGAGTGCCGCTTTGTGTGTAAGGAAATCTGATGTGTATATTCTACCGTAGTTTGTGAAAATGCTTAAGGTTCCAGAAGCTTAGAGTAAGAAACCTGGTATATTATCAATGGCCATAAAGACCCATCTCTCCCTGTTTATTCATGACAGTACCTGTACTTGACTACAAAGAGGGTTCTCACTGGGATAGAATTGCACAATCACATTCATTTAGGCACAACTTCTGAGTGCACAAGTGGAAAGTGACACATTCTTACTTTGAACATTTCACATACAAACACTTATTGACAAATGTTACTCAGATAAGGTTAATATGAATGTCTGGGTCTTCTAAAGTTTCGTTTTTGTAATTAATTTCCTTCACCTCCATTCTATGAGTTGTTGTAATATGAATATAGAACAAAGACGTCAGAAGTATCATCGTCCATGTGATGTTAGACGAACGCATTGTAATGTGGCGATATGTTTGGAGGATCGAGACTGGTTATTCTCAGCTGCTGGCGTTTTTAATCTTAAATCAGTGAGGTAACAAATCCCTCGACAGAAACACAAAGATACATGCCATTTACTTATCTTTGTAGTCTTTCTCGTGCCACATATGTCACCCTGATAAAAGAAATTTAGGCTTTGATCTGAAGCAGCACAAAAGAGAAGACAAATTGCATATTCTCTGGTATTTCTTCTAAGCTGTTGTTTAGTTTTACATCGTTTGAGGTTTGCATTATCACAATTATTTTTAAACTGAAAATTTAGCCGCCATAATATATCACTATATACCATTAACAATACATGGAAATAATTTCAAAATGTTCTGGCTCATATTTTTAAGTAGTGAGATCCCTTAATACACATTAAGTTTTTTTTGTTTTTTGTTTTGTTTTGTTTTCAGCATCATGGGTACAATCACGTGGGTATAGACAGTCATCAGCATGTTGTACTGGTTTCATAACAAAGTTCAAGGAGATGGACATTGAAAGTGTAATGTAGTAATTCTATGGCTGTACAGATATACTATATTATATAAAACTACTCTCAGGCTGGTACAAACCGGGTCAAGAATGGCACAATGTTTGTCGAAGAAAGTAAACTTCAAGGTTGTATGCCAGTGATACATAAAATCAGATATAGTTAATCTGATTGTTTGAGATGCAAAGTTAAAGAAAGGGACATATGGCTATATGGCTAATAGCATACCAAAAGGCCAATAGTATACACGATCAGATGTAATTTGTCAGCATAGAGATGTACAAGCATGTTTGAAAATACAATAATTGAATAGTGGCACAAAGTCTGCAAGAAGAATCACTCCATGACTATAAGCAAATAGGCTACCATACCAGGTGTGTTTTGTCTGACCATAGATGTGTCAACATATTTGACCTGCAAAGGTTCAAGAAGGCATAGTGTTTGTACATGGAGGTAAGTATATGGCCATAAGCCAATAGTAAACAACGTCAGATGTAATTTATCTGATTAAAATTCTACTGCCTTTGGGTCCTAAGACTTAGAAGTGGTACAAAGTTCTCAGAGAGAAGACAGTCAGTAGCTGCAGTCAAAGTAATATGCAGCAATCATACATGATTTATCTGATTAAAATTGTACAAGTGTGTTTGAACTACAAAGATCAGTGATTGTACATTGTTTACATTGAGCAGTAACTGTGGCTGAAAGCAAATACTAAATAACATCTATAAGTAGTTTAAAACTATTTGTGAGTTGAGACCATTTTTTTCAAAGGCATTATATTTGTTGTTCCTACAAGCAATGAACCTTTCAATGGCATAAACTTGTCTGATGTTATTTATAACCTTATCCATTGATAGGGTGTTTCCCTTTAGAATGCACAGAAAAATATGCCTTTTGCTCAGTAGGATTAGATGATTCAGCAATTTATATTGGTCTGGACAGCCAAAGAGAATTGCATTGGTATCCAGAGCTATACCCATATTAATGTGGGTATTAAAAAATAGTTCCAGACTCACCCAAAAATGTTTTACATATTCATATTGAAGGAAAACATGAGCTAAGTCTTCCCGGTCAGTTTTACAAAAAGTGCAGATATCATCGTTAACTAGGTTCATAACCTTTAGTTCCCTCTTAGTGGAAACTATGCGGTGAAGAAATTTAAATTTAAATTCCAAAAGTTTTACATCTTTTGTACAACACCTGTACTGGAGAAATATATTTTTTCCAGTTTAGAGAGGCAAGATTAAAGTTTTCTTCTCATTTATTACATACTGTGGGGCACGTATCACAGGTGATGATATCATCATAAAAATATCTGGTGCCCTTTCCAGGCTTAAGCAAGTGGAGTAAACTGTTTCGAATAGTCAGGTTAGATTTTATAATATACGTTTGCTGGTTGATGCACTGTTTCCACTTAGGGTGGATGCTACAAGCAGTCGGTGATAATCTAAGAAAGTTCTCCGGATATCATATACGTTTTTCATTTCATTGAAAGTCATTAAGCCTCTTGTGTTACAAACATCCCTAACACAATGAAGCCCTTTATGGTACCAATTTTGTATAAAGGAGGATTTATCTTTAAACTGATGATCCAACCAAATGGGTTGAGATAAGATGTAGTTAATATTATCAGGATATTCTTTCTCGATTCTTAGATAGTTCGACCATACATCCAGAACACTTCTCCAATAAAGATTTGTACAGTTTTATCGGATATTAATATTTGCACCCCATGATAAAATTTCAGATAAGGGAAACTGGCTTGGGTTCTTAAAGTTGGGATTTTGGCAGCATTTTCTTAAATGAGAAAGTTTCAAGGCTTGCATAAACGATTTGATATCAATCATTCTTAGACCGCCTTCATCATATTTCCTGATCATATCAGTCCTTTTTATTTTGTCCCTTTTCCCATTCCATAAAAAATAAAAATATATTTGATTTAATTCTTTAACAAAAGCTTCAGGGGGAGTAGGCAGGGCTAAAATATATGAACTAAGGTAGATAAGGCTAAGGATTTAATAACTGTAATTTTGCCAAGCAAAGTCAGTGATCTATGCTTCCATGATGCAAGGATTCTATGTATGGTTTCGATTCTCTTTCTTGTATTTATGACCCAGAGGTCTTGTAAATTGGCATTAAGGATGATGCCAAGAACTTCAAAGTTGTCCGTGTGCCAATCCAAATCTAATTTTCACAAAACATAATATTTTTACCAGCCATAGAGCTTATCCAAATAACTTTTGTTTTTTCAATGTTCATTTCGAGGCCGGACATTTCATAAAAGGAACGTAACGTTTCAATAGTAGTTTTTAGGCTTTATTTAGATCCGTCAAGAGAACGTTGGGTATCATCTGCGTACTGTCCTAAAACATATTCTTGCCCATTCAAAGCAATACCTTTAATGTCTTTGTTTTGCCTAATCATTCAGCCCAGAATTTCGGCTACAAATAAAAAAAGATACGGGGATATGGGGTCGCCTTCTCTACAGCCACGTTCATTATAAATTAGAGAAGATAAATGGCCATTTTGCATTACATAAGAGCTGGCATTACTTGACAAGATTGAGATCCATTTTCTAAATTGTGTATCAAAGCCAAATTATTCTAGAACTAGCATAATGAAATCTTTAGAGACAGTGTCAAACGCTTTTTCAAAATCAATTAACAGTAACATWCCAGTTTTMTTTCTTGCCTTYATTTCAAACATAATATCATAAAGTATCCTAGTGTTGTCACTAATACATCTGCCTGGGATAAATCCTGTTTGGTTTTCAGGAATGAGTGAGGACAGAGATTTCTTAATCCTTATAGTTATACATGTACTGATAATAATACACATTAAGTTGATGTGTTGCCTTAAAGGAAATTATCATTTTCAGTTTAGATCAGTAATCCACTTGTGTCAATATCTCCCTCTTTCAACAGTTAAGAAGTTTTTATTAATCTCCTTTTCTGCCGTCTGGATTCAATCGAATGGAAAACAGTTTCTCTGACCACATCCTTCAATAGCATTTAACAATGGTGATAACAAATTTAAATTATATGCACTCTTAATAAATGTGAAAATGATGCACAGTAGTTGACGCCGAACCAACCATCACTTGAAAGGTAACAGCTAAACATCAGACTCACAGAGGTTGGCTCAGGTGAAAAGGGGTTAAACGTTCAGGGTAATTTGACTTACATAGCGACGTGCATGCACGGGCTGTATGTGCCTTAGTGTGTTAGGTTAACGTTTCAACATGGACAACCAATCAGAGATTTTACAGAGACTTCATCATCAGTGCTTGTTTAATCTTCATTGTATCGTTTCTTTGATGGGCATTTTAGAAGATGAGTAATGAAGAATGATGATGATTTTATGGATATACAACTTCTTTATTCTGTGAAAGACAACGTTTCGACATAGATTCTAATGTCGTTGTCAAGTAAGTCATGGTCTAAGGGTGTTCTTCATCCCCATTGTATACATTAACATTGTGAAAACAGGTGAAAAGAGGTTGAACGTTCATGGTTTTATTCTTACATAACGATGTGAATGCTCTTGCTGCATGTGCCTGCTTGTACTACTTTTCAACACGGTTAGCCAATCAGACACTTTATAGTGTGTATGACGCTGCCAGGGAAACGAACTGTCGGACACGTACAATCAACTGAAGCACTAGACCACCAAGGGTAATAGTACCAATACGAGTTTAAACAGTCGAAACTTTTGTACACAGTTGATCAAAATGTTAAATGTCAAATATTACTGGTTGCAATTGTTCTGCAAGTACACATTATATGTCTTGTGAAAAGAACTCCCTCTCTTCCACCTTGTGTAACTGCTATACCCTGCAAAAAATATTCAAAAAAGCAATGTGAAAAAGCAGTGGCCAATATTTTCTTGCAAATTGTTTCGGGTGTTTCATACAGTTAAGATTCCTGTGTGAACCTGTTTTTAAATTCTAAAGATGAGTGCAGGATGCAGTGTTTCAGATTACATTACAACAGCCACGGAAATCAATCGAAGTGTCCTATCACGTTTTCAACATTCTATTCAGATTTCAAATACGCGTGTATTTCAATTCTTTCTCTTTAACTTTTAACTTTTTCTCGTGAATTCTCATTCACAGCAACATTTTGAAGTGCTTCACGCCACAGTGTGAATTGTCATTTGCTCTTCAAATATGTTAAAATGAATTCTTGAAGTGGAAGGACATCATAAGGCCCGTAATGCTCTAAACCACACGGAAGCAGGAAATGTACCGAAGGAGCCTCAAATGTGTGTGAATGTTAGTGTGGTACAGAGGTGCTATGCAGAACGACCACTGACTGTTGACAACATAGCTTAACGTCAGTTTTCAGCCAATGTATTTTCTTTTCTGTGTAGCGAAATCCCCAAACGGGTGACTGGTTACTTCAGAAACTGTACATATATGTTCATATGTGATGGGCTAAACGTTGTGCCCATAAAGATAATGAATTGGTTATACTGTTGGACTGGCGGATAGGTTACATCTTTAGTGACGTTTTCACTAAAACACGCTGACTGACGTCAAACATGATATTACCTCTTGGGGCACCACTTCTGTGATGCTGATTCCGATGTCTCGCTCAACCACTCCAGAATGCAAGGTTCAAAAACATGTCTCATAGATGCGCAACAATACAACACCCTTGAATACCTCTACAATAGGGTGTTTTGCCTACATTAGTGTTTACATTCATACAGAAAAAACTCGATTCAAGAACACAGGTCAAGAACACAAAACATCACTTTTAGCGTAGCACATATCGAAGTCAAAACACAGGTCAAGAACACAAAACATCACTTTTAGCGTAGCACATATCGAAGTCAAGAACACAGGTCAAGAACACAAAACATCACTTTTAGCGTAGCACATATCGAAGTCAAGAACTTTTGTCCTGGCATTGATGGTCAGTCACTTTTTTTGTTTCCAGTGCCGCTGAGCACATGATAATGGGACTGTCATTGTAGCTAATATCACTAATGTAACACTCTTTATAAATGTGGTTTTAAAGGCATGTCACATTGCCATCTCTTTTGGGCTTCAGAGGCAGAATGCAGGTCTGGAAGTGACTCTCTTTCTCCTGGTCGCCCTGATATATTGATGATATATTATTGACAACGGCTTAAAACAACACTTACCCGTCAGTCAGTCTTGCGCTCCATCTCATCCCGGTTGTCCCTTGGGTCGTTTTTTAGAGATGAAATGTCACTTTGATGTGTCTCATTGTTAAAACCGTAACTTACCATGTTGTATAATCGAAAATAAACGTTGAATTCAGAAATTGAGTCTAAAAATGCATATTGTGAATGGGATGTTTGAAAACAATTTTAAGAAAATGATTGATACTTCGAGGGATGTTCTTGAATAAGAAGAGGTATTTTCTTAAATTATAATTTACTATTTAATTACTTTGGGAAGAGGCATGGCACTGATGAATGGCTTCCAATATTTGGTTTTCTTGTGCATTCAACTTTATCGTTTTAGGCGCATGCATACATGTCATCTGCCGCTGCTGGTGGTTAAAAGGAACTAGTAATTTGTAGAGCATTGTTTATAAGCCATTTTCTCTCAAGAGTGGTTAACAGAAAAATAATATTGAAGATAGCGTTAAATGGAAACGGTGTGTTGCACTGAACGGCCATTGACCACGGACGCATCAAATGTCGTGAAGAAATATACTATATTTTTGAAATATTTAACTCGACTGTCGCCGAAGTGATATCTTCCTGGTGATTTACCTGGTGTATATACGCATATTCCATTTCAATGTCAAATATGTTCTCGTCTCGATATGGCTGAGGCATTGCCGATGTGACTCAAAGTCTTAACTCACTCGCTCACTCACTCACAAACAAACACGATTTGCCACGAATGCGCTGTGAAACTCTTCAATAAAAGAGATGGGCTAAATAAATATACCTGTACATGTCACATTCAAGGATGAGTTACTGCTTCACCCATGCAACCCAAATGCTCATACGACAACCTCCGGGTACATGTACCGATGCTATAACACACTTACCTATTCACCCATTACAGAGTGCCTGTAACACCACAGACAACTGGCACCAGTAAATCCTGACAACGCGGTGTACCCCATACAGTGTGCCACTGCCTGACTTAGAATGATTGGTGTGATATATATTT
Source organism: Haliotis laevigata (assembly GCA_008038995.1). Taxonomy (NCBI): domain Eukaryota; kingdom Metazoa; phylum Mollusca; class Gastropoda; order Lepetellida; family Haliotidae; genus Haliotis; species Haliotis laevigata. The sequence goes on along the minus strand of VKKT01001583.1, from coordinate 153,677 downwards.
ATATGTTCTTAATTAAATGTCACATTGTTTGATAAGCTTGACTTCCAAATGCCTTCCTGCTGAGTTCCTGTGTTGGTGGTCGACAGATTATCAATCCCAAAAAGGTTTGAAAACCACAAGTTGTCATGATTTAAGTTTTTATAAACTCTTCTGATTTAGTTTCTTATGTTTCCGCAAGGAAATTACATGTCCTTAAGAATGTTGTAATTTTTGTTAACATTAATTGTGTATGCGAAAGATAATGCCGTCCATAAGTTACCTTCATTATACGCCAGGGTTCTAAAGCCTCAAAGCATCCTATCGTATTCCCATTATTGGACGTCTATTAAACGCCTAATAGAAGAATAGGGTATACAGAACAGGGCTCCAAGTTCTGATTGGATATTGCTATTTGTGTGGATCGATATGATATATGGTTTTGGATATCGTCAGAATCAAGCAATTCTGAATTCAAGGAAAAGTGTTTTATAAACGGTTCTTTTGTTGAAACCAAGACCGTTAGATATTGGCATTCACTGCTGCAGGGAAACATATTTTTGCTCCGTAATACGTGTTACTAAGTTAGAAAATCCGTTTTGCCACGAGGGGATAGTTAGGTCCAAATTGACATTGCAGAAGCCTCGTTTTTTTGTCCAATAATCCTACACAGTCTGTGTTTGGAGGACTAGTAAGCAGCAATTAAAGTAATGACAGCTTGAGGCTGCTACATTGCCAATATGGCTACTAATATCATCGTTACAGTTGAACCCCGCCGTGATATTGTTGGAATAATGATTAAACCTTACTGACACACTCACTACTGCTGACGATGCCACTGTTGTAACCTTCTACCAACTTGCTACCTAGTAGACATATCCAACTTTGGTAACGTCTCTACATCGAACAATGCATACCTCTGTAAGAACATAACTATTGGTTTGTGTTACAGTTCATTGTTGATGTTTTCATGGTTTATATATATGGTTGAATGACACTGTAGGCGACTGTAGGACAAATCCTATCCTTGGATTCGGCTCAACATATTTCACTGTCAAGAACTGACCTATGTTACAGTCGTTTTCACAACATGTACAACTCAGAAAAAGTCTAACGTATTCAAACCATGAAGTAATAACGCTTTCGGTTTAAAATGCACTTCTGACCCCACAGAATAGTAAATCTCTTTCCATTGATAAAAAAACATGGTACTTACTAGATCCAACACAATCTGATTCAGGCTTTGATGTGACGATGCGAATGCTAAAATACGCGAAATCTCACACGGTATTTGTTTCACCTAATTATTCATAGGTAGACAAATCCCTTCATGGGGCACTGAACGTTGCTGAACGACCCGGAAGACGTGCCTGAACTTGTAGAGTAAAGTTGGCCAGTACTAAGAATACTGGGTTGAAAACAACGTATGTAACTGACTGATCGTGCCCGAGTATGAATACTTTACGTGACTATGGTTTTACACCGCTCTTAGCAATATGTCAGCAACATCTCGACAAGAGGCACCAGAAACGAGCTTCGCACATTGTACCCACGTGGGGATGGAACCACTAAGCTACCCCTTCGCCCCGTATTTTAAAAATTCAAGTAATACTGATTAAAGTCCTTCGTGGTAAACGTTTAAAATGAATAATTATTAGTCAGTTAAATATTCTCCTATCCATGTCCTCAAGGTTAAGAACGTCATTATATTTAACCTTGTTACAAAATTTGCAAAAGTAATTTCGGAACGTGTTGACTGACACAGTGACATTTCGCTTGGTTATAAAAGAAGAAATTGTGTCCTCGAAAAAAACGTCAGAGGTGACATCGCACAAGGTCCTCGTGTATCAAGTCAGTTACCAGTCGCTCCCTTTGAGTGCACATCGTTGTAAAGACGTATTGCATAAGTCCAACCTGAATGTGATCGAATCAAGCCAGCAGACGGTCTCTAATATGACATGTATGTTCACGTTGTGATTACCAAGGGTATTGTGTTGAATTTCATATGATGGCAGGACTGAGAATTCGTTTATATTAGGGTATGTGTTTTGCATGAATTAGACAATTACATATGAACGTTATGTCTTTGTGTCCAGTTTATTATGTGTTCTATTTTAAAGATTCTAAAGGCACGTTTCGTGCATTATTTAAACCTACGTGTCAAATACATAGGTACAGATGATTTGCTATATCTATGGCTGAAGGTGGACTTTATTGCATAATGTGACATTGTTAAGCTAGAATTACCCAAAACACATATTTAATTCCATGTTAGCTGACCTAAGCCGAATCAGTTTCTTGTAAATTACGTTAAAATATTACCAATTTTGTCTTCCTTACCTAATTACTTTACACACACACACGCACACACACACTTCAAAACCTGCATGGCCGCAGAAAAGCTGATAAAACATCGACCTCATTTATTTTGATTTATTACATTGTATGTGTTATTTGATAATCATACCAAATCATACCCAGTGCCTTAGCGTATGTACGGACACTTCCACCACTAAGCTAACCCAGAGAAGGAAAGCATTCGTTGACCCAGGCATTTAGAGGATAAGATAGGTGTGATGAACACTGTGGTTGCCACCACTGGTGCGCTATCTAGCGTGTTTCTACATATAATGAAAAATATAAGTCTTATCACTTCCCGAAAGCCAACTGTCGATGCAGTGTTAGGCAATAAAAGGGTCTTTCGTCGCACTGTACACGTGTCAACTTCAACATGTCACTCGAATGAAATCGGACAACGACGTTCGAGGAAGAAGTTCTTGGCTTGTCCAGCGTCAGTCCACGCTGAATGCAATAGATCAATGCATTCAGTAATATCATGATATGATCATATTCCGCCTACATCGAATACTTATAACAGAGTAAATAAACAGTAATGATGGTTACTTTGATATTTATCAAATCACTACATTCAACATTACATATCGTCTATAGAGTAAATGAATAATGGTTTCATTATACAGCAGTTAGACATTGCCACAAACCAGCGTTAAAGAACGGAATTACCTGAACAGAAATAGCGCCAGACTAACGTACTCAATTTGATGATGAAAGGGTCCTAATGGGCGCTTTTGCGTTTCTAATTGACATTGACAAATTTGATAAATAAACATAGCAGACAATTCTGTATTCTTCTCGACCGCAATGTCAAGAGTCAATTACTTCCTATTGTGTGGTCAAGACGGACTGAGAGAACGAAGATTGCCTTCCACATTGCTTTATTCATCGCAGTCACTGTTGAAATAATACGATAAAGCATGCACTGTAGTCTCGCTGCATCACTGGATTGTCTTGTTCAGATTCCATTGTACTACAGACTGCTGTCGTATTGCATTGACGTTGGTTGGTTGGTTTGTTGTTTAACGCGCACTCAGCAGTAATCCAGCTTTATGGGGGCGGTCTGTAAATAATCGGATAAATGTGCTGAAGAACAGGCGGTCATCAAATTAATTGTGGCATGATGAAAAACTTCATAACCATCATATCCTTTAGCCTTCAGAAAGTAAAGACTTACATGATCGTAGAATATATTTAATCAATCAATGATGTTGGATGAACAAGAGTGAGAGCAAACCCCGTGATTTGACTTCACTTGGATGGTATTTGTTCGAGATTGTTAGCGACCAACTTCTGACATTCGTCACCATGGAGAAAAATAATTTAATCACTTTACGAGAAATGTATAATAACATTAAGGGATGCCGCTATGCACGCCATGCCTCACTTTGCTTTCTTAATTTTATGAACAATGAGACAACATCGATTGGTGTACTTATGCGAAATAATTTTGCTTTCCATTTTGAATCGGTGTCAATACCATGGTATTAAAGCGCAGTGGTGTCCTCAATAAACTGTCTCTGCTTTCAACCTTAGTTGGCAAAACAAGATTAACCCAGGAATTAAGTATCGTTTAAGGAAGAACTTTACTTCAGATGTCAGATTAGGATGCCTACACGTTGACATCGTCAAGTTAGTGTAGATTCTGATATCAGTTAGAGTCAGAAGAGCATTGTTTTGTTGTCGAAAGGCGCTACCAGGAATCAACATTGGCACAAGACAAATTTATTAATAGGCGTCAAACCGTTTGCTTTTAGAGGCATTCAAGAGAACTAAATAAGGATAGGGTTCATGTATATGAAGAATGGGGGCTATTTTGTTATGGACATACAACTACTTTATTCTGTTTATCCATAACATAGTCCTCATTCTTCATCTACCCAACTTCTAGAATGCCAGTCAATGAAGTCATACATGAATACGGTTGAACATCTTTATCTATCTTCATTGTAAATAATGAATTGGTTCATCCATATATCTTATCCTTACTCAGTTTGTTTTTAAATCCAAGCGTAGAACTGCCTCACACAGAAGCACTTACAGAACAGACTGTGTTTCCTTATCAAGTGACTATGTGAGTCGAAATGTGCCTCTGTTCACCAAGCATTGAATGGGTACCCAGGAAGTTGAGATGGTTATTTGTTAGTGTTCTGGCACCCGGCAAGCATGTTGGTCCAGAAGGAGTTGAGAGGGAAAACCAAGTGCACACTCAACCTGTGGCAGGGGATATGAGGTGGTGCGTTGAGCACACATTAGGGTATGGGTATTCATTATGTCATACCTAATGTCTGGTGCGGTGGGGTAGCCTAGTGGTTTAGGCGTTCGCTCGTGACGCTGAAGACCAGGGCTCGATTCCCCACATAGGCACTATGTGTGAAGCCCATTTCTGGTGTCCCTCGCCGTGATATTGTAAACTCACTCACTCACTCACTCATAACTAATGTCTAGTCAACAACTATTATCCATTTCAACATACGCGGTCGTCATGTGGTCAATTTTTCATCGGGACTTCACAGAGAAATAATGTAATATTATTACTTCATTGTTGCCGGTAGTAGTGTGAATGATTCGCTGGCTCAGCTGGATGCATAGAGCATCTTAACTAACATTCAACATTTGATATCTGCGGCAAATAGAATTATCCTCCCTAAAATATGCTTGCCAAGCATTTCAATATGTGTTAAAATGATTTCTGTTCAATATTTCAAATTTTCTTCAGGGAAAAGTACAGTTTTACAACATCAGCTTAGCCCCGATTTCTCGAAAAAAACTTAAGTTTTTGACTAAACTTGAGTAAACACCGGAAAATAACTAAAATAGATATTATACTCCTACATGGTAGACAATGTAAGTTTGGAAGATAGGTTACTTAAGTTGTTTTTGCATTTTTATCTACAAATGCAGTTGAGTTAGAAATTCAGCTGTTTCAAATTGTCAATCTCAGTGTGAAATTTGAGTACAAATTAATAAAGTTTGTTTCGAAAAGTCAGGTCCTGGTCTCTTTTAATTCAGCTTGTGATCGAATTTGTATCGATTTATGGTATACATGTTGAGATGTATAAGTCTAGTATTCTAATAGTCTTGTAGCACAATAACCTACTGATATAACTATAATACTGGTCAAAGCGAATTTGAACCAAACTCACATACTCACATCATTTACAACACTACTTTAGCTGAATCCAATCCAGGTCTTTGGTATGACGAGCGACCACTAGGCTACCACACTGGTCTATATATTATGGAGGCTGGTCAACAGTTGTCGGTTCTACAAACACATGTTCACTCAAGAAAGAAGAAGGGGAAGTATTCTATATTGTGTAATACGTTCTTTCTGGTGCATAAAAATGTGATGAAAAAACAGCAAACATTTCCTCCTAACTGCGTATTAACATATAAAGTTTTCATATTCAATGTAAACTGAGCTTGGACAGGTACTTAAGCTCCTCTTATGGTTTAGAAACTGGCTCTTCACGTCGTACCGGCTGTGAACCGGATGGGAAACAGCTAACAACGCTGTAATCCAAGTACTAACTGAAAGTTGTGTAAAACCAAACTCACTCACAAATTGTGTTTGAGTTATAGACAGACCATGACAACAGCCTTACAAAAGTGTTCTTTATGTGGCACTCGGCCCTTTCGCAAATTAAGTGTACACACGTATATATTCCTCTTTACCGGATTAACTCATCCAGTGTCTGCCTCAGCCTCACAAACAGGTGAAGATCCAATACTTTTTAACAAATCAATTTGAAAACACTGCAGTCAATAATTCAAGGTTCTTTTATTAGTGAAATGCATTATTTTCACGTTGGGGAATTGAACACCAAATTGTGTCGTTGTTGCACTGTCAGTCTGCAAGACGAAGTGAATAATAATTATAACGTGTATCATGATCTACTATATTCGGCTGTAGGGAATGACTATTTCAGGGTACACCAATCGCCCAGTGTTGACAAAGAGTACCCATGGCACGCACGCCGTTCTGTTGATTTGTTGTTCGAATACAAGCGTTGGTGTATTTTGGGAGTGAGTCCAATTTCAGCTAAATTGCTTGAGTTACTGAAGGGAACACTTTGATGGATGAAGGGTTAGTAGTCATCTAGATTACAGAATCCACGCTTCCACGATCCCCGACACATTTTAAGATGTCAGTGTCGCAACGCACTCAGCTAGACGTCTTTTCCAGGGGTCAGACTACCGTGCAAAACAATTAATGTCTGTCTGNCGTTAGTTATTTCCCCACGTCAGTGCTTGGTGCTCACAAGGCAGGCTTAGCAAATGTTGAAATGATATATATATCTTATGGAAAGTGAAACTTTTTGCAATTCTACATTGATACATTATTTGTTTTTTTCTACCCGTTGAGGTGGGAACGGATGATTTACATAACAAAATATACCTCTCAGCTTTTTTTTTAATCATAATGTTCATTTCTGTTACAACAAAATATGTTAATTTAAAGATATTACTAAGGAAAGAAGTCTAGTGGACCTTAACCAGGACTTAAACATATAATTTCTTTACGTTTTTGCATAATACACAGCAGCTAATGGGTATGCTGGACATCGTGTGTCTCAATACATGTGCTTATTTCAAAATGATTTAAACCATTCAAGCAAGAATGGCGGCATGTGTCTGAAAATAGTTTTTCCAGTAATTGGACTGATTTCCTGTAACAACTAAATACCCAACCTCAGATTACCTTTTATGAAATGTTGCCGGAACGAGTGATGCTTGACTCGACAATCTCAAACTTAACAAAACTAGTTTTTCAATTTTCAATGATATAATCCTCTACTTTTCAAATGATATATGCTAAATCACAGTCGGCCTTTTAAAGTCTTTGCAATGAAAATCATCCGTGAGTATAATAAGGTGATATATTAGCTTCCAATAGAACATGAAATAAGTAAATTGATTAACTCCAGGGTGTAAGAACTGCGAAGTCAAACTGCGCTCTCATTAAATACAATGCATCTGATTTTATTATGTGCCGAGGGCCTCTTTACTGAATACAAACTGTCTGTCTGTCTGTCAATAGCACGGAAAATAACTCTATAAGCAACAAAATGGTTTTATCGGGTTTTACAAATATACATACATGTATATATAATCGTCTTCCTCAACAAACTGGTTGCTTTCGACTGCAAATGCTGTGCAAGCGGTAGGTGGCTGGAGCAAAATGAATAACTTAAATCGCATCGCATTATATAAATGCCAGCAGTTCTCCATATTTAAAGAGACACATCCCGGCTATGTCACAGAAATTTAGCAATCTTACAATTATTTAAGGGAAATATTTGGTTATCAAGTGTCAAATGTTCAAAAATGGATATTCCTTGGAATGATAACAATTATCATACCCTAGAAGGCAAATCCACCTACGCCCCTATATACTCATTGTACAACCATCATACATATCATCACTAGGAGTGACTGGACTATGGATAACCAACTTCTTTATTGTACTATTGCGACGTTTCGGTATAGATGCTTATATTGTTTCCAGCACTATAATCACTAACCTCATGAACGAACCAAATTAGATAATATGTGATGGCCTAAATCATAAATGGTATTCATAACTGAAAAGACATAAAACATTCGCAGTACTGAGAAAAGTGTAAATAAATAGTAAATAGCAAGTAAACATACTGTTCTTCGATGTTTGGGATGATAACGTTTATGAATTTGGTTCGACAGAATAATAAAACCCCTTTGATTGACATTCTAGAAGTTAAGGAGATGAAGAATGAGGACATATTTATGGATATACAAGTTCTTTATTCCGTGTATAGGCGACGTTTCGACATAGATTCTAATGTTTTTGACAAGCAAGATGTGAATAATAAAAGTCTGCAATCTACGGATCAGTAAGTGATCATATCTGCCCACGCTTTTCACAGCTGTTAAACATTTTCAAAGATTGTATAAAAGTAACGTGAACTATCCGGCACAACATATGCTAAACCGCATCTACCTTATACGTCCTGGAACACTTTAGAAACTTACAATAGCAAATCAGTTTGAATTTACGATTATATCACAGTGGGTTCCGCGCTACACAGAAAACACTATAATGTATGAATAATTCAAGTTGGTAATGTCTTTTATGTTTTGTTCCTTCTAGAATCAGTTATGACGTTTATGCAGTCACGGAGACCAGTCTTCGTTTTCCTGACTCCTAGCGTTTATGTGAAATGTGTATTTTTTATCATTCTCTAACCTTGGTTTAATGTGTCATTTCTCTCATATCATAATCACAATTTAACCAAAAAGACATAAAAAACTCAGTGAAATTGATACCCAAATATAATTCGTTTGACTAAAATGTCCATTTCTCGTAACAAAAAAGGAAATGATTTGTCACCACGAGTAATCCATAATTCTCTGAGAGCAGATAAATTATGTACACGCGGTACACCAACACAGTCAAACCCAAACCTTTGTCCGTGATGAATTACGTTTTTAATTGTTTCGTGCAGGCGATTATGGGATATTGCTTTCTTGTATTCCCAATATCCCAATATCTGTGCTGGCTGCCACACTTCACCAATTATTTTGTAAAATACGATGATCAATATCTTCAGGATATAAAAAATAACAAACAAATAATATGTATGTACCGCTGCACGATCAACTATTCCAGTAGTATGTTCGAATCATTGTTTTCATGCGGAAAATCTGTTATGTTATATTTGGGATTACACTTTCTCAGTAACGTGCAGATTGCATTATTTAAGGGGCTGAGTCCCATCTCGGAAAAGACCCGTGATGATCCATCTTAGAATTGGTCTTCACTAACACATGTTTGTCGTAAGTGGCGACTAGCGGGATCGGGTAGTCAGGCTCGATAACTTGGTTGACACATGTCATCAGTTCCCAATTGCGTAGATCAATGCTCCTGATGTTGATCACTAGATTGTCTGGTTCAGACTCGATTATTTACAGACCGCCGTCATATAGCGGGAATATTGGTGAGTGGGGCGTTCGTCAACAAACCAACCATCCAAACCAACCCATCCGGAAAACTTTCATACTTCTGCCTGTCCTCTCTCTCCAAACAACGTGTGTGATTACACTAGGGACCTGATAACTTACAAAATCTGAGTATTTTCTTTAACTGGTTAATTTTACACTGGCGAGGAGAGGGGATCATTTCGAAAAGTTTTCCATCTCAGGGTAAAAATGAATTGGAACTTTGATGAGGATGAAAACAAATATACATGGCATTCGTCCAAATCAAAATACAATGATTGAAAAGTACTTAAGTGGTGAAGATGTGTTGTTTTGTTCTCCATCCAGGAGTGGAAAATAACTGACATTCGAAATTCTTCCTATTCAGACACGTCAGTAGAAAATACAAGCCAGGCTACTGTCATTGTTGTGTCACCCTTGATTACCATGACGAAGAGACAAACAGAGAAATATAAATCATTAGGCTCAAAGCATTGTACTTCAACGATGTAGGCATTTGTGACTTTATCCATAAACTTTGAAAAGATATTGTCATGGGGATCTGATGGCATATTGTTATCCCCTGCAACAACGAAGTTGCGGGGGATATAGGTACGAGTTCCGTCCATCCGTGCGTCCGTCACACTTTGTCCGAAGCATATCTCCTAAACTATTCGTGATAGCTTAACCACACTTGGTATACATGTCAACCATGATCCTTAGATGTACCTTTTGATGGTTATACCCAGATATGAATTTTATTTTTTTGCTGTTTCCATGGAAACATGACTTGAGGCTGTGACTATGAGGATGCCATCTTCTCCGGAGAAGATCTTCCAAGCTATCCATGAAAGCTTTATCAAACATTGTACATATGTCAAGTATAATCCGTGGATGTGCCTTTTGGGGTTTAGACCCAGATATGAATTTTCTTTTGGCGGTTACCATGGAAACGTGACTTTCCATGGAGGCCGTGGCTATGAGGATATCATCTTGTCCAGACAGATCTTTAAAACCGTTGCATATGTCATCACCAAACTTGGCACATTGATAGGTTTGGTGAAATACTGGTGCCTTTTGGTAGTTTTGGATGTCTGAATAAAACATATTTTGCGTTTCCATGGCAACAAGTTTGACTTTGAAATTGGTGGTAGTGCTCTTTTCCGGAGCAGAACTCTCCATTCAATATGCTTAAAACATGTTGACGATGTACATCTGGCAGTCTTATGGCCGTGATACAATCTCGAGGGCGAAAGCACTAAGACCGATGTTTACAATAACTTGTAATGTACTATTTCGATAACTTTGAATGATAGTAAATTAAATTATTGTGAATGAAGTATGGCCGTTGACCAAAAAATTGCTCTCATCCATTAAACGTCTGGATTATCCCAAATGGTTTACTTAAATATTCACATAGCGATTACACAATGTCTGCATTTTACCACAGGTATAAAACTATTTGTACTGTATTTGACACTTCAGCGGGTTGTATGTATCTGGAACTTGTTATAAATTGTTGAACACATGACTACAATGCGTTTTAAACTGTATGTTCAGGAACACATTTCCAAATTTCAGTGGCCATTCGGTTTACATTTTAGGCTCCATAAAGGTGACATCTCCGCCCAGAATACATGCTTTGAATAATTCAAGCCAGAGCATTTATGTATGTTGAATAAATTAATTTCTTTCAAACAACTGAATTATTTATGACTTTATTTAGCGTTTCTGTGAAATTTACATTCTTTACTCACCTTTGAAAAAGTGGTTCGCTATATATAATGTACGTAGAAAGTTATTTCGGTAATGTCAACAGCGCCGTGAAATCGTTAACGAAAAAAGCATTACTGTGGTTACAATGTACAGTTTGCGTGACATGACTGAAAAATTTCAACCACATATAAAATTCATAACTGAGAGCTGGTTAGCAATATTAGGAAATGCATTACGCCAAACTGTTATTATATAATTTAGGAAGGTAACTTGATATGACCGTTTAAACACTTACAGCAACACCCTGTGAATATCAGAGATCAATGAGCAAGTGTCAAACACATATCAGATGTTTGTGTGCCTACCAATCGTGAAGATAAAAATGAACAGAACATATAGGGACCTATGGCATATAGTCATTGTTACGTTTGGACAACAATAACACAAAATGGTGAGGAAGATTTATATGTCTATCCTATAGCTGGACTATATAATAGTGCATGGGTATGCGCATCTGAAGCTAGACCTGACTGTGACAATGTACCTGGTTCCACTTCAATGTCACATTGAGTAATACATGTGAGGACAGAATATACGTCTTCTACATAACGTCATTATACTAAAATTGTGTGGAAGAAGTACAGCACATGATAAGAACACTTCACGGTATCAACATGTTGCATACATGTTATGAACAATGTCTAAAGTTGTTTTTTTCTCAGAAGCAAGAAAACATTCTGGTGGGAAATACGCCCAGTATTTTGCTGCGTTTACAATGCTGCAGTTTTAACATGCATATCCGTTCACACACAATACACGGATGTTTTTGTGGGTGTAGATAGGGTTATGTCCCTTTTATTTGATAACTTTCATGTTAGAGAAGACGTTTTGATAGGAAATAGAATGTTGCCAAAACGCCAAAACGTACATGTATTTAAGGTTAGCCAGAGGTTACTGTTTTAGTTTTGTTGATTTAAGTTGTAATTTAACATCAAGTACACATTTTGTCACCACTAAGGAATGGTGAAGAACTCTGTTGTCTTTCCTTCCTCAGTAGGTAGTCATCTTCAATGAGTGCTGAATAATAACAATATTCCACTCAATCGTGATGCACCTGTTGTAGTTATACATTTCAATATTTATTTGTGTTCTATACTATTTCTGTATTCCACTTATACGTAATTTAAGTAAGAGCCTTTTCAATGTTTTATTTGAAATAAACCCAAATGCTTAGACATCAGTCACTATAAAACGTCAATGCCGGAAATCAGCCAGTCTTGAATACGTGGCAAAACAGATTTTACCTTGCGGAAAGGGTAAAAAGGAATGCATAGATCTTAGGACATCAGTGATTAGACCATGTGTTCACGAAAGGTGTAGGCATGCCTTGCGCCGCCGGTAAGACAGGCCAGTCACATATTGTGTCCAACAAAGTTTGTTTAAACCTGAGAATATTGCATTCAAGAATGAAACTTTGTTGTCGGACGATGCCCAGCAGTACTACAGCCAAGCGACTGCTCGACGGAATAATCATGGAAAGACAAGCGATGAACTAGAACACTTATGCGTTTTCTGATTTGGCTGACACTATAAACGAAATGTTCAGTTTCAATTATTTTTGCTGTGTACAAATGCAGAGATTCTGTTGCCTCTGAGCAGGGTATAAACGTATAGGACCCTGCGGTAGCCTAGTAGTTAAAGTGTTCTCTCTTTACACCGACGACCCGGGTTTGATTCCCAACATGGGTATAATGTGTGAAGCCATTAACTGGTGCCCATTGACGTATGTCTTAATTTACTTGTATCAGAAACATAACGTTCAACATTTCATTGATGAACTCCCAAATTTTATGTCACACTAGCGAAAATACCAACTGTATACTGAAGTAAATTAGGCTCTTGCGTAAATACCTAAAGAAAAACGTTATGTCGCCTTGTATACATTTGTTTAATGAGGTAGAGATTACATTGAAACACATTATATATGTATGCCATTCCAAAAAGGGTTCCTGTTTTAGGTCATACCTTCTTTGTACTTGCTTCTACAAACCATATGACCAACAGTGCTGTTATCTTATCAACAGTGCTGTTACGATTCCTACCGACATGTTTGAGCACGCAACGGTTCTATGATGAATACGAGCATTACCATTGTATTAATGTACCTACTCAGATGAAGTTGAGAATCACTTGTTTCGTATCACCGACACCATGGCAGATGAAGTACAGTGATATGAAAACAAATGGATGGGTCTCTATTTCTTTTGAAGCAAGGGAAATGTACGTTATAAGTCTTTTTTCATACAAATATTGTGGATTTTCCTACGAGTACAGTTGGTCTCCAGTATCCTAACGAGTTTCGCATGGTCACTGATGTGATGGCAGTCTCGATCATAACCTTTTACGTCAGCGTCATTTTAGACACTGTGGCCTAAACCAACATCCATTAACTGAACTTCGAGTATTTTACAGATATGTATTCCCTGAGAAAGACAAAGTACATTGCAAAAGGCAGCAATTCCCTTTGCACCATATAATGTATGAGATGTTAAGACATATATCTATCTTCTGCATCTGGAATCGATTCAAAGGACCCGTGAAGATCCGGGTTAGAATTTTTATTCAGCAACCCATGCTTGTCGAAAGACGCAACGAACGGGATTTGGTGGTGAGACTCGCTGACTGGGTTGATACATGCCATCGTATCCCAATTGCGTAGATCGATGCACAGGCAGTTGTTCTCTGGGGTGTCTGGTCAAGACTCGATTATTCACAGACCAACGTCATACAGCTTGGCTATTGCTAAATGTGGCGTAAAACAACAAACAAAATGTTTTGGAAGGAATATACAGGATAACCATCAGACGTTTATCAGTAAATATTTCAAAAAACGTGTTGACATTTTTTAAAAGGGAATCAACATTGGTCTAAGCTGAAGTGTCATTGCAAAGCAAATACTAGCCCCATGTGGAAAAAACATCCTCCGTACAATTGCCTTTACTGATTTCTCGCTTGAATACGATAGCGAGCGTTGAAGAGAGGTGGTGTAATTTCGGACAATTTGCACGAGTCACTGAACGAGACAATCTGATTGATTACACTTTTTATGGCTTACCCATATTGGCAAAACAGTATCACGATCAGTATCACGACCTGATAGTGTCCTCAGAGTTAGATAAAGTTGTTACACACAAAGCACTTTGGCATAAAAAATGTTTTGCAAGATCTTTGTTTTAGTTAGAAACAGCATGAACGTATGATTCTGAACAAATCCTATATTAAGACTGACCGTCATTTAACATATATTTTATTAACTAAATAAGCAAATGTAAAACTTGAAGATGTGAACTAATTACCTGAAATACATGCGTGCATACATACATCCATTCCTATCTACTTCCTTAATCTTTGTCGTGGAAGGCACACAAAAAATGGAATAAATAATATTTTCCTTTCTGAATAAATACTTCACATAAAGTTCGGATGCATTCATAAAAAGTAGAGTGTTTAGGAGATCATAAGTCAGAGAACATTCTAAGATATAACTTTTCTGGAGTCGCATTCATAAAATATTTAGTTACGAAAGTATTCTTTATGCTAGCAGTACCCAAGGGAACTGTCTGACTAGATTTTGACATGAGCTGAGTCGTATTATCAAATGTAGACTACTCAGGAGGTCCTAATTTTAAGAAAATTCCCAAAAATATCTTCACAGAATGTTTAGTAGTGAGCGTACTCATTAAGCTAAATGAATGTTTTAGTGAGTTGAGAAGTGTCTTAGCCTTTAAAGTAGGGCTAATTCGCATCAACGGTTAAATTATCAGTGTTTTGGAAGATTGGAAGCATGGTAATACTATATTTGATTCATGTCTGTAGACCTAAGGATGCAAGGCACTTGATCCAGTTAGCCATGAACTATGAACAGACCAAGTTAAGAAAAGGAACCTTTCCTCGTTGCTTTCATCGTGTATCTTACTGTTTAATTTGGCTACAGTATTCAGGTCCGACCATGGGAGATGTGGGAGCTAAACGTGATGTGAGTGCAATTCGGTGAGGACGGCGGCAACACGTAACTCAATATCATGGTTGACGTTGAGAAGAGGTCATCTCGGTTTGATCTTGACTTACAATTCTTTCACTGATTGGATCAAGTGTCTATACTGCTTTATAAATTAGAAACGGGTTGTTGGTTACAGTCGTATTTCCATCAATTTGATTTGTTTACAGTGTTTATTTGATACTTTTAGGCACGACACAAGGTATTCCCTTTTAAGAATGGTTTAAATTTGCGTTCCTGGACTTTTCTTCTTATACTCGTAATAAGATGAAAGGATGCAAGAATGTTCAGAAATGTTTTAACCGAGCATTTCATGCTTCATAAATTTTTTTGGTCATGTATTTTAATAACAAGTTATCTTTTAGTACTGTTTTTGTCTATTGTGATCATTAGCTTCCTGTCGGATATAATTCCCCGACCCAATTATGCCTACTGTTTGCCATTTGTGCACTACTGTCCAATACTGACTCGACATGATGATTTCTGACTACCACAAGGCAACAATTTCCGATCATTATCTGACTCTATTTCGCGTTGTATTGGTGACAAGCTCTTGCTGGGATCTTCATACACTATATCATTGATGTGGATGGTATTAAACGGCGGACGCTTTCGGTAGTGGAGTCCATGCAAACAAGGTTTTGCAGTGAGTGTAAGTTCGTGCATTCAATCCATTCATTCAATATTTGATATATTTTGAGAGTTCTATTGTACCTTCCCTTTATTCCTTTCAACCTACAACCTACAACAGACAATAAATATTTTGCGAATCCGTTTAAAACAAGACTCCATCGGACAGAAAAGGTAAAAATAGGGATGACGATTATATGAATGGCTCACTGGCTCTGTTGTGACACCAGGTGTTTGGAAATTACCAGTTCTTGCATTTCCAAATTTTGACAATGCAGCCTTGTAGCTGTAACACATATCCAGTATCGATCAGCAACAGAAGGAAAATGACGATGTAAACAAGGTGTATTGAGAAAACATAAACATGGTTTGGCGAAGAGGAGAATTGCTCCTTTCAAGGCTATTAGCGCGTACAAGATGCCCGGGTTACTACAAGGAAATAAGTCGACTAACGGGGGACTTGGTTGATGTAACTCATCGTATCCAAGTTGATCAATTCTCATAATGTCCATCACTGGATTATGTGGCTCAGCCTCTGTTATAAATTACAGACTGCCTTCACGTAACATGATTCGAGTATTGCTCAGTTCCGTGATAAAATGCAAACGAAACAAGACCAAAACATCAACTTCATACCACATCCTCCTTAATAATCCTTCAAAATGATCGCCATGATTTGCCGTGTTGTTGGAGCCTACAGTTCTCAGATGGCTGAAATAGGAAACGTAGAATTCAATCATAAACCAGGGAATCAAGATGACCAGTTCTAAGATATATATAGCATGCAACTCCAAACGTAGAGGCCAAAACATTGGACATTTTATGTCTCAAGTAATAAATTGAAACCGTCTGTTCGGCGCATGTAAGGGTATGTTTGTTTCATTTAAGCATAGCATTTATTATATTTGTGAGCACTAATTATAGTTCATTACATTCTTTTTTGCGTTAGATTAGAACTGGTTAGGTTCTTGAGAGGCATATAGAAGTTGGCATCAAGTATAAGACAAATATTATAGGTATCAACGTCTTCTTTAAAGAATATTCGTCTTATACCAGACCTGGTTATTCCCTAATGTAAAATGTACGATATTAACTAACTTTGGATGGCATGTTCCAACGTGGAATCCAATTACTTGGTGCAATGAGATGTGGGAACTACGTGTTGAATAGTCGCTCTGATCCTTTCCTGGGTTTTCCATGATAGAGTTCTCTTCATTAAATTGGACTTGGATGTTACTGTGTTAAAAAGAAATAATATGCGACTATTTGCAGACCGGCGTCAAACAGCTGTAATATGGCTGAATGAGCCATTAAACAAACAAACAAACAAACATGTGCTCAATCTTCTCTGCTTGAAGCAGATATTTCTTATGGATATGGAAAAGACTTTTGTCGCTATTATGTACATGTACTTGGGTCATTTAACCACTGCGTGACCTCACTGTCACCTTCGTCCACTGTCGAGAAGCACCGATGTCCTCTGAGTCATACCCAGCAAGATAACGCCAAGGTGACAGTACATTACTTTCAGACATTACATACAGCTACTGTTCAGAATACTTCGCCTGTTTGCGGAACAGACTACAACCTTGATGTTAAGTGTTCTTAAACTATAGATTAAACTCTCAAAGGGGGTGACAGGTTCCTTTAGAAGAATGAAACAAATAACGACATTAGGTCTGCTCTCAGAACTTTGAAGCTGTTTTAAAGGGCGTAATGCAGCTACACTTCGTGGAATCTAATTATCCGTTTGACTCTTTGAGTCGTCGCAATCCTTTGTGTACATGAGACGTAGCATGAGAGGGAAGTGATTGTCATATCAGTTAACAAATGTATTAAACTAGCAGGTGAAGAGTATCCCAGGAACACCTTGATTTGATAACATTAGTGATTCCGGCTCATGCGCATGTTTTATCCCTGTTACAGATAGATGTGACCACAGATTGACTTTTATGTACCCTATTTACAAACACCTTACATTTTTCAAAAAGACCCTGCTAAAAGCAGAATTAGTAAATGTACGTTTCGACTGGATTATGGGCATGTAATTATGAATAACAGTGAAAGTATTGATGACATTAGGTGTTCGGGGAAAAATGGAGAGCATCCAGCCTACCGGTGGT
This sequence comes from Haliotis laevigata, assembly GCA_008038995.1. Lineage (NCBI taxonomy): Eukaryota > Metazoa > Mollusca > Gastropoda > Lepetellida > Haliotidae > Haliotis > Haliotis laevigata. Next base: position 135,860 of record VKKT01001583.1, on the reverse strand, counting down.
ATATAGAACGTCACTGCCGACGCAGTTTCTTTTGGGTATACAAGATAAAGTAGTCGTTGTGGTTCTATATAAAGCTACCACTTGGCAGGTAACTACTACTTCATTTATTAATCACAATCAAACTGCCAGTCAAACCGTTGATTAATTTACATAGTGCAACTTTAAAAAGTCCAACCTGTCATGAAGTATTTCTTTTTAACACAGTAACATCCAGTTCCAATTTCATGAAGAGCACTCTATGTCGAAGAACCCAGAGAAGGAATAGAGCGACCTTTCAACACGTAGTTTCCGGATCTCATTCCACCAAGTAATTGGATTCCATGCTGACGGCTGTCTCGAACTTGCCATCCAAGCAGAAGTAATGTCATCTTTTTGTATTCGGGAATAACCACTTCCAGATTAACGCAACAAATCCACATTTTATTATAATGAAACATAATTATGTCTCACAATTCCTCAAACAATAGAATAAACGCAATACTTAAATGAAACAAAATACAAATAAATGCGCCGAACAGACAGTTTCAATTTATTCCTTGAGACATAAAAAGTGTAATGTTTTTGTTTCTTATATTTCAACCTTGAATGTCAGTCTGATTCAGTCTACGTTTCTTGTTGTTTTCAAACGTCTGGATGATTCATATCTTAGAATTGGCCATCTAGTGTTCCTGGTTCGTGATTGAATGCTACGTTTTCTATTTCAGCTATCTGAGAACTGTAGGTTCAAATAGCAAGGCATATAAAAGTGTCCGTCAGGCACAATATGGCGAACATTTTGAAGACATAACAAAGTAGGGAGTGTTTTTTAAGACTGTCTGTGATAAACAAAGGAGGCTGGGCCACGCAATCCAGTGATTGATATCATAAATATTGATCAACGTAATTTGAATACGATGGCATTCATCAGCCAAGTCCATTGTTAGTCACCTTTACAAATAGCATAGGTTACTGAAGACCAGAATTTCACGGGCTCTGTGTTGCGTTTATACTAATATGACTTCTGTAAAGATGTTGCCCGAACTTGGTCTGAGGTGAAACGTGACTCTGAAGACACGAGCACCCAAAAAATATTATTGAAAAAGCACAAATGCCTTCATAAGATTCAATATTTTATCAAAAGTAATATATCAAAGACAAGCCTGTAAACGCATTAAATGGTGATACTAATAACTGATATATTAAAGCGAATATGAACATCAGATGTTAAACGTTATGTATCAACCAAATTATCGTTCCATTCAAAGTGGACTAGTTCATAATTTACTTACCAAAAAGATAAATTTCTTATCTTGGTCGAATGACGATATATAAAGATACATTTCCTATCGTGGTCGATTGACGATATATATATATATATATATATATATCTTTACAACTTTATTTGAACTTTAGAAGTTTGTATGATGAATGTAATGAATGACAGCTACTCTATTCTCCACGGTTAGGGTACTGTTGATGTATTTGTCAATTGGCTTTGCTGGGTGGAGGTCTAGTTGGGTGAATATAGGGCGAAGGTGCTGAAGTTTTGCTGCATGGATGTTAAAGAAGAAACGTCGGTATCCTGTTTTAAACGTACAGATGTTGCCGGTTTGGGGTTTCACGGGGTGGGTGGAGTTGAAATGAATGTATTGGGCAGAATGTTTTGGTAATTGTCAATGCTATCCTCCACCCGGCATCAAACTTGACCAACACTACATTCGAACCAGCCTTAATCCGATTCTCGTTCCTCTACACAGGAATGAACTCTGGAAGCAGCTAACACGCACTAAAGTACATTTCACCTGCTCTACACCTCTTATAACCCGACTATTAATCAATGACCGGGACACTTCTACACATCAAGAACCAAAAGACGTTGTCTACAAAAATCGCAGGTGAGACAGAATAGAGATCATAAAGCATCTTTTCACCAAGTTAGACAGAAACTTCAACTGCTCTAATCACACTATCTGGTAGGACAAAGAGCAGAATCTGCCTTTCTCCACGACTTTGCCAAAGGAAAACAAGCAGAAGCAAATGCTGTTTTTCACGCCTTTAGTTCAACGATACCTCATCTCTGCCAACAAGAATTGATAGAACAACAGAACACTGCAGCTGTCAACTCTTTTTACTTCTATCAGCACTGTTTATTGTGTACCCCATCAAGTACAGTTGACTCCTTTCCGATCCGTTGTCAGATCAGCGAATCTTTAATATTTGTTGTTGTTGCTCCTAATCTCTCCATGTAATTACTCTTATGTAGATTTCTTAATCCTTACTGTGACATCTTACCTAACACTTGCTTATCAACAGCAGCAGGATCTATATCAAATCGAGTTATCATATATGAATAAAGACGTTGTCATCCATGAAATAACTTGCCTTGACTGTTCACATGACTGTTTCAGTGCCCCACTCAGTAATTTCAATAGCCTATAGCGACACAATTTGGACCAGACAATACAATGGTGGATATAATGAACAAAGGTCCATTGGGGTACGTTTAAAACCAAATCACGTGCGCTCACCCGCCGGTCCATTACGTTGCCAGGCAAAGGATAGCTGGGGCAAATTCTAACATGTATTTCCGCGCTTCATATGTCGTCACTATCCGCAATGAAAGGCCACTAGGCAAGGATCAGGACAGAAGCTATTTAAACATGAAGGTAGCGATATATCTGGCATCTCAAAGAAGCTATGGTGTAGTGTCGTAACCTGGAATTTTACATAAATGAGAAACTATTCTATTTCCAGTCTTGCGAAGATTTAAATCAGACAGTTGTATGAAATGCGAGTCTTTTCAACAGTTTGCCATATTGCTTCCTTTTACTCTACCCTATAACTACAAGAATCTGATGGGAATGGATTTCTCTGATCATAACTCACGATCGAGGAACCAACGGGCGATGTGTATGCTGTCTATCCTACCAGAGCTGATTGCTAGATCACACGAGACGTAAATGCTGTTCGGATTGTTCTAAGAACTCATTATCCTTTAACTGATTCTAAAATATCGTGGCATTAGTGAAACACGAGTTAACCCACAGCTCAACTTATTACCATGTTTGTTTGTCCACACTCTTTTATCTGCTCGCTGGCATTAAATGTGCCACCGAAAGTCCAACTCATCAATTCTTTCTGGCTCACATCACTTCTTTACAAAAGAATTACATTAACAATCATCAGCTTCGGTTCTTCAGATCTCACCTAATATCTTTAAATTGGCAAAAATCAGTTTTCAAATTAACGAGCCTCGGACTTAACGTGCCATGTTCGAAACCATACATTAGACTGATTATACTAATTTCGTCAATACCTGGAATAAAGCATCCGAATATTAAGTGGCCAATACGCTCCTTCCGAATACACCAGTCAATTTCACACCCTGTTCACGATGCTTTCAGGCCGTAACATGTATATACCAAAATATTCCACTGCACAAATGTTTGAAGTAATTAAGTTTGGGAGCAATGAAAAACATATCGCAAACAAAGAACACAAGTTACCACCCTTAATTATTTTGATTGCACGGCCAGGTTTCAAACTACGATGAGATCGCGAGTAAGGAAAATCGTGTTGGTGGTCGTTCACCATTTTGTTCAAACCAAGGGTATAAATAATGCTGAACAACGAGAACAATAATCAGGGGCACATTGGGATTCGAACCCAGATTCATACGCAACTTGCGTAGTTCTTGTTTAAACATTGTTTTTCACATGAAATGCAGTAGTCAGGCAGTGGCGTATCCAGAGGGGGGATTCAGGTTATATACTGTACATCAGCCTCTTCAATTGTATACAATCAAATACCCTTCATGTATATATTTCTCCTTGTGCATAGTGTTATGTATCGTTTGCTTGATAACGGTGTTAAGATCTACACTGAAACGTCGCATTGATTACAATAAAGAAGTTGTCTATCTATAAACAATGTTCCTTTTTACTTCTTCTCTTTCCAGGATTGTTATACTCAAAGTTCAACACATTTCGAGTAGCACCAGCCGGTGTATACAAGCATGTAGGTCACGATTTCCTTTAGGTGTAAAAATGATTAGCATTTCTAAGTGAAAATTAACAAAAACATTACTTTTGAGAATAGATGCTCTCGCTGATCGGTTTTTCAGAAATATGGAAACATAAGCAGTGTACTGAGGTACCACTGATGTGAAAACTGGTGTCTACATGGTGAAATTATAAAGACCCGTTTATGAAACCTTTCGGAGGGTTTAGTCATCCCCGACGCCCTTCTTGTGTTTTGTGAATGGTGTTAAGGAAGGTAACTCTCTTCCTTATTTTGGAAGTTAGCGATATTACAGTATCAACAATAACGTATGAGCATTCTATTTTAAGTTTCCGCAACGATCAGTAAATATGCTGAAGTCTCACGGGTGTCTCCATTAAACCTTTTTGCGATCACTTGGTGACGTCATTGATTTTCTGCGATCCATTCCAACAATATTTACTACTATGTCACGTACTGTCACGCTCGATTGTATACAAGATGGATAATTTTCTGGCGTTGATATTACGCTGGTTTCAGGCACATTCAAATGTAATAACAATCCAACGGACAACCCAACGTGTACTGTAATGTATCCTTCTTTCATAGACATGGTTGGATGGTTAGTTAGATTTATGCATTTCACTTTCTTTTGTTGATTCCAAGGAGCCGTTATTTATCACAAAACGATCGTAACAAATGACATATCTACATGACTGCCCCTTACACAAGAGAGTGGCATTTTTCAAAGTAAAGCGGTCCTTCGAATTTTACGGTGTTATTTCGAATGACATAAATGAGAACTGATTCCCATGCCAATCCCTCAGCTGCTGCACACACTCCGTCATCGTCTCGGTTAAGACGATCGATGTGTTTTACTCTTGCCACGGGCTTCCCCTCCATGTCCAATTCCCATCACCACACATGCGTATTAAGGACCATTACACAATCACAAATTGCTTATAGACACATTAGTTGTCGCCGTGGGATGATTACCCTTAAAGTGCAAGCACAGAACGACAATCTCTGGAGAAGTTTTGCTACCCGCATCCACAACACAAGCCACTTAGCATTAAAGCCGTTAAACAAGATGTGTCACTAATCAACAAATCGGCAAAAAATCGTTAGCATTCGCGCTCAAAATGGAGGATACGATTTATATCTAATCGATTTCTCATACCTATAAACATGCTTTACAAACGTGCGGAAAAGTGTTTTGCAGGAGTGAGCAGCTTGTGCCTCCCCAAATCCAATACTCGCAGATGCACACACATTTTCATTCTTGGTTGGTCATACATCCCTCACCTTGGTTTTTCTTTAAAATTCAATCGACATGGCGTGATAAAATTGTAAGTTACAGTTAGACAGGGAGTTGGGTGATGCACAGGCATCATTTGACACCACTAATGAGTTCTGACATCAGTCGCAGACTGAATAGAGTCAACTTCTATTTTTTTAAATTGCAAATTTGAAGTCCTAAAGTTTAATTGAAGTCATAGCAAGACAATTAACCTGTCTGTTTAAATGTCTCTAGGCAATGTAAAAGGTAATAGATTAAAAGTCTAGACTTGAAATTTGCACCGGAGAGTTGAGTGTAGTATACTTTATGAACAAAACATACAAGATTGCTTTTTGGAAATTTTATTTTTTTCACTTTTATGACGACTTTATCTCCCGGGGGCTCTTATGTGTTGCACTATCTTGTAAGAATAAGGGACAGAAGGTAACACGTGGCCAAATGTTTTGTAAGCTTCGTCATACCATGGGGATGGGGATTCTCGTTTTATTGTATGTCAAGGTTCGATTGCTGGCATGTCCACATGATACGTCTGTAGCATTCTTAAGCCTGCATCACGAAACTTTCAAAGTACCTTTCTGTTGCCGATGAAGGTAACATTAATGAAATAACTATAATAATTATTATTATTTTCTTCTGCATACCAATTAAGTGGTCCTGTGTTCATCATGTGCAGCCCAATAGGTAGCAATTACCTCTCACACAATGTGCAAAACAAATGCAGTTGTTTGTTTGCTGCCTTACGCCATGATGTATTTACAATACGATTTTGATTAAAGTAGCATTAAAACCAACAAGACAAACTTCTCAGACAGAACTTGTTCAATAAAAACTTGCAGTATGAATGCCAAGAGTGTGAGTGAGTGAGTGAGTGAGTGAGTTAATATTTAACGTCACATCGGCAATATTTCAACCATATCGTGACGAGAACATTTTACATTGTAATGGAATTTGTATATATTATAAAACCTGTCATCGAAGGACAGTAAAGCAACTAGAGTATCACAGATATAT
>VKKT01001583.1:86950-109763 GCA_008038995.1 Haliotis laevigata | reverse complement strand
AATCCACGAACTACTTTCACAAAACTCCATACACGCCATGCGAATCCTAAAACGTTTAACATGCATTGATGACGTCGTCACGAGTTTACATTGTTTGCAAACAAACATGGCTGTCCCCATCCTCAAAATTGGTGATTCTGTAAGAATTGATGACTGAGGTTCTGGGGTCGTTACTGCAGTAGATGACTTTGGAAAACATGAAACGGAGTACTTCGTTCACATTGAAGGTACGGATTATGAGGCACGACTGAAAGGCAATCGTCTCAGAAAGGTACCAACCAAGGATTTCGATATATCGATCACAATGCAGACGACGAATCGATTCCGTCAGGTATCAGAAACTGATATTGATGAGGTGATTTCCCGCAATGAAAATAGAAATACTGCCAGGAAAACCCTGCCCGGTTTTGTTGTTCCTTTTAGACAGAAAGGTCTCATTTTTGTTTGCACTGTATAAGCGCAACCAAATGAACGACCTTAACCTTGGTGTACCGCTAAGTATTCTTACGCGAATGCTCGATTCACGTACGATTATTAACCTCGTGTTTCCGTATCATTAATATCATATATTAGGAATAAAATGATATGTATTATGCTCGCCTAAGGCTCGCATAATACAATTGTTATTCCTAATATATGATATTAATGATACGGAAACACACAATGTTAATAATCTCTACATATATAATGGAAAATGTTCCCAAAATTACTTAGGGCACAAACGTTTCACAGGAAATATCAACATTTTCAGCACTGTGAAATCAAAAGTAAATTGTGTTCGGTTAAACACCGCTTTTAACAGTATTTTTCACTGAGAGTAATAGTAACTTACATGTCCAGGGATTGACATCATGAGCATCGATTAGCACATTTGGAATACGATGACATGCATCAACCATGTCAGCGATCCGTTCGGTGTAGCTGGCATTTCACGCTCACAGAGTGCGATGATGACGCTGTATTTTTAAAGATATAATACTAAAAGCAGTTTGTAGATACTCACAATGTAAGACATAACAGTCTGCCATAATAGACTTGAAATATATATAATAGACTTCAATGATACGTTGCTGCTGTTAAAGCAGTATCTTAGTCAGAGCCATGATAATGTATCAGCCTGGCCCACACGATTCCAATTTGTCGCACACAACAGGGATGAAATGGAGAGACGTTTACGACGTCATCTGAATCTTCCACCAACGTTGCCGGAACTTCACCAAATCCTTCCACGGATATGGAATAGTCTTCCCCGGATCCTCGACGTTTCGTGGCCTAAATGAGGCGAATTTGGTAGGCCGGTATCTGCTAATGACGTGTGAACTTACTTGTGAAGCCCCTCTTGAGTTGTAACCCATTTGTATATGCACCGTCTTATGAACTGTAGATCGTTACCGTACTTTGAAACATATGCCTTCAAGTAATAGCGTTTCTCTCGTAGCAGAGACGTTTAACACTGATTCTGTCTGCTGTGTGTGACAGTATCGTTTGACTTTGAGTATATATGCAGGTGTTAAGTTGGACAATTGATTCAGTATGTTAACAAACACAAGAAAATAGAACTGAAATCAAACTACCAGGTTTGCCCCTTTGAAATGTCTTTGCACCATTAATCTTTTCATCGTGCTGTGTTCAGAACAACAAACTCGCCTTGAGAATAACATCGGCAATATTATGTACAAGACCATATATACTCCGTCATTTATAATATTTATGTAAGAGGCTACCTTATGGATCAGGTGTCAGGCCCGTCGATTTGATTCAGTGTGTCTCAGTGCACCGCGAACGACGAGTGTTATCAATCTCTGGTTCCTGTGACAGTACTCTAATATTGCTGACTGAGGCGTTGAGCAAACAAATCTATACTAGACGGACACGAATTTGTGGATTTTTTGCAAATTGTATTCCATTCATCTCTTTCTCTGTCTCTACAAAACTTCATGCTGGAACTGGGTTTCGGTAACTTTTGCCGGTCAGGCTCGGTTCTTTGGTTGATGCATGTCATATAACTCACTATATTTTCCGGTTCATTCTTCTTTATTTACAAATATTGCCTAAATATTCCAAAATTGTAAATGCTATTTTGTCAATTTATTAAAATACTGCTTGTAACTGGCGTTAAACAACACAAATTTCCCATCATATCACACTGACCTTTTACCTTCATATCACATTGACCATTTACCATCACTTCACATTGACCATTTACCATCATATCACATTGACMATTTACCATCATATCACATTGACCATTTACCTTTATACCACATGGGCCATTTACCATGATATCACACTGACCATTTACCATCATATCACATTGACAATTTACCATCATATCACATTGACCATTTACCATCATATCACATTGACCATTTACCTTTATACCACATTGAAAATTTACCATCATATCACATTGACCATTTACCATCAAATCACATTGACCATTTTTCGACAAGAGAATGACCTGTGAAATAGATCCAAACGTGTGTGTGTGTGTGTGTGTGTGTGTCAGAGAGAATGAGAGAGAGAGAGAGAGAGAGATCTGTACAATTTTGTAGTCTGGATCACAGCTGTCGGTGCATAAACCGACAGAGAGAAGAGGGAGGTGAGATCCAGTCTTGGTTGTCAAGTTCAGACTTACCACGCTTCAGGAAAAGACTATTCTGTGACTATTTACTTATGGAAATCTCTCACGGGTAATCTTCATTTACCTGAAAAGACGGTGCTAAACAATGAGAGTTGGGCTGCAAATCTTATATTAGCTCTTCAGAAAACCTAATTACCAAGTGCAATGTATTGTCAAAAGCAAATTACCATTTCGCTAGAACTACCCATGAGTTTACATGACTGATGTGTTACAGCATGCTCTATCCGTTTCCCAGTTCTATCTTCGCTATTGCATTAGTTATAGGCCTTGGAATCATGAACGCCGAACGTGAAAACAGAAGATAATTGTAGCTCTACAACAAGATACGTTGTGTATGTTATCAGATTAGTGAGGAACAATTATTCATGTATCAAGACATCCTAATTGAGACAAATAAATATTGGATACAGTGAAATATATACATTCTTGTTTCCTGTTTATTCTAGTGCCTGAAATTTCCTAGTTCAAAGTCAAACACACGTACTTATAAATTATATGAGTGCACACTAATTGTATTGCTGACGCTTCGCGCCGGAAATATATACCCATTCATGTTCCTTTAAAGAGTCGTTCGTGTTCACAATGATATCCCAATGAACGCCAAAAAGATATCTCCTGGTGCTGTTTAATATATTGGTCTGAGATGAAAGGCGTCATTTCCGCCACAAGGTGACACACACGACACACTTGATTTAAAGCGTTGATACCACTGACAGACTTGACAGGGCAATTACTTTGACTTTGGAAGTTGCAACCAACATCTCAGATGAAGGCTAGGATATGCCTTGCACTCTGCATATTGTCAGGATGGTTGGTAACAGAATGTGAAGCCAATGTGTCAAATCTACAAGACACAGTTGCGAATACCAAAGTAAATTACATGTCAATCTTGTCTATATTTGTCATTTGGACTACATACCTGGACCGGTATTCCTCGTTCTTGTGAGGAATGTCTCTTGCTTTTAATAAAGAACAAACCAACTATTTATACCATGTATCGCACATGTATTCTCAGTCTCAATGTAAAAAAAATATTTGTTTTAATATCAATGAAAGGCGTATTTCAAGTTCTATTTTAAAATAAAAATGTGAACATGAATATCTCAAACATATTGGAATCCAAAGTAATATTTGAAAGTATATTAATGTTTATATGGTCAGTAATTTTGGTTCGTTGTATCCTGAAGGTGCGTGAAATACATGCTGGCAGTTCCACTTGTACTGTAGAGTGTTGAGAAGGGGCGTCTTTGGGTCCAGCCCGAAGCTGGCCATTATGAATAGGTATGATTTTTATACTTTCAAGCAGAAACATGTAATTGAAATATAGAATATATGTTACAGAATTTAATTTAGAATTAGTCAGTTGTCCATATGAGAGTTTATTGTATGATTGTTAAATGTAAATTGTTGTCTCGGTTATATTCATTTGTTTGGTTGGCACTCGGCAATGTTCCAGCTATATGGCGGCAGTGTGTAAAAAGTGGAGTCTAGCCAGAAAATCCCTAGATCAATAGCATGAGCATCGATCAACGAAATTGGGATAAGATGACATGCACCAACCAAGTAACCACTCCATCGCGTTAGTCGCCTCTTACGACAAGCATGGGTTGCTGAAGATCGTCACGGGTACTTGTTTATATATGTATGTTTCATCACTGAAGATGATGTTATATTAGTATAGGCTGCCCATAGAAAACGTTAAACAACAGAATACTAGTTTGATATTCTCGACACTGTTAATCGTCATGGGCGAAAGACCAATGTAGCGTCTTGTTTGTTCCTCAGTCAGTTCCATTGCTACAGGATACCGTCACTGCCACCGTACCGATAGCTTGCTCTGATTCAATAAATGTTGTTGTCTTCAATGCTTATAAACAGCTTTCTGCGGTAACTCATGACGAGTTACGAAGTATCAGAAAGACTACCGTACATCACAATTTTATCAATTGAAACCTTATCCCAGCGAGTGACAATTTTCCACCTAAAGAGGTCCTTCATATTTGAAAGTGTCGTTTAGAGTGACATACACTAGAACATAATCGATTCAGATGCACTACTGCAGTTTGATGCACACACTCTGTCAACTATTCAGTTACGACGATCAATGTCTTTACCTTAGCCTCGGGCTTCCCCTCAACGTCCAATTCCCATCACCACGCTCGTACAGAGGCCATTACACAATCACAACAAGTTTATTGACTCAGAAGTGACTGAAAAGGGAAGATTAAAAGTGCAAATTAAAGTGCAAAGTTTCTTGATTTTTTTGTTTGACGCCGCAACCATCAAGATCCAAGCTATATGACAAATGTCTGCCAATAACAGAGTATGGACCAGACAATACAAACATGAGCATCGATCTACGCAATTTGGATATGACGACTTGCATCAGCCTAGTGAGCGAACCTAACCACCCGATCCTGTTAGTTGCATCTTCAGACAAGCATGGGTAGCTGAAGGCCAGATCTTCCTAAAGTAAAGTTAACAGGAGTTCTGCTGGGAGATTTGCTACCCAATGGCGTCAGTCAGTTTGACATTAGACAATTATAGAAGATGTGTCAACGATCAACGATTCAGTACAAACCATAACATTAGTACTCACAACTATCCAGTGCAAATGGCCCAATCAAGGAGGATTTGATTGATTTTCCTTATTGCCTGGAAACATGCTTTTCAAACTCAATAACACCAGCAATTTAAGGAGACGGAATTGCGCACTTGGGCATCCTAAAACAGGTAGCTCGAATTCAAATTCACACTGATTAAGGTCGTTGGAGTGTTTGTATTATCAGAGTTTCCATCTGCAACTATTTAATGTTTCAGAAATACTTCGCACTCTTTGTAAACACCACACCCACATGTTACTATTTTACAGAAGACCTGGTGTGTGGGTGAGAGACAATATTTGATACATCAAATGAGCAGGAGCAACTTTGGCTTGAACCGTTTGAAATATATTGGTATTGCGTTTCATCACTATGACAAATTTTAATCAAGTTACAAAAAACCCGACTAACCTGTGTGCAAACATAAATCGTCCAGATCAATCTTGCAATAGATGATCCTCTGAAACGCACACTAGTAATAGTTCAAGTCCTTGTTTGAAAATGATTCTGATGGTTGAATCACATCTCCACTTACTATAGACACTCGATCTTATACGATGGCTTCAGATCGATCCTATATACTGCTGACTATTCTAGAAGTGTATGGTCACCCCCAGATAATTAATTATACACTGATAATATTTCAAGGGATCTTTGAAGGTAGTTATTACAAATTCTATACCTGGATTGAAATTGATTCCAGACTGTTGAACCTGGTATACCTTAAAGGGAATGACTTTAAGTGATACTCGGCATTTAATAATTTCTCATTAAACATCTTTTCCATCTGGTTTTATAGCGATTTTATGACAATGTATCGTGAGTAGATTGTTTGCGCGAGTAACAATCTTGTCGCATCCAAGATTAGTGATGTATTCTCGTCAAACGTTCCTTTCCATCTATGATTCTTTTGAAGCGCGAAGACCCGCTTTGTGGGAGAACGAATTATTATGGTAGTAACCTTTCGATAGTTGCGCACAGAAACTTTCAAGTACATTTCTTATGCAGATGAATTGTAATAATTGTTTTTTACTGATCATTGTTTAGAAATATCATTTTCGCCAATAGATATTGCTGGTTTGGTGTTTGACAAATATTTTCAGGTACGTCATGATGTTCATAACTCCCAGAATGAGATCTGCTGACATGTACACTTCACGGGTGTTGACAAACCTCAAAACAGTATCCTGGGGAACCGGGATTTAAACCGACGGTGATACAGAGATTTCTGACGCGCCCAAGAGATGCCACTCTGCCTCAGCCGATCGCGACCCTCTCTGCATTAGAGATAATGTAAATATAATCTAGTCTGGGATAATACCTCTTCCATTCAGCATCAGTGTTAATGAAATTAGAGCAGTTCAGTAGAGGGTCATGCAGTCAATGTTAACAGTAACCAAGCAACAATCCCAGCGTCAGTTTTTACAGCAAGGCATCATCCAGTGACATTGTCCGGACACGCTATAACCAAGGATGAAACTTGCGTGTGCATATAAAATGTATTACTTTGCCGAAAAACAATTGTGCTTTTCTCATTTGTTAGTCGGGTAGGGAGAATTTGGTGAAAGTAAATCTCTAATAGAAATTTACACTCGATTCGTTTAACCCACACGTGTACATGGCGTAAAGTCCATTTCTGGTGTTCTCCGCCGTGATGTTGCTGGAATATTGCTAAAAAGCAGTGTAAAACTACACTCACTCACTCTTATGTGCGACGTAACTAAACAAATTGCAAAAAATGTCACTCAGTTTGAAAGAGTTCGTGGATGAGTATGCATTAGACACGTTTCTCAGCTAGACGGGACGACCGATCCTCGAGAAATATAATTATAAAGAAGCTTATAGTGCTTAGACCAGTGCTTCTTAAGGGAACCCTCTAGGAGTTCCATCACTCAGTCGAAATGGAGACAGTTGAAAGTACGGTGTCTAATCTGGTACGCTTATTGTTGTCAACAGTACACCGCAACGGAAACCGAACAGTGATAAAGAGTGTTTGTTATTGGCTGACACAGCATCCGATGAGGAAAACGGACACGTGGAAGTCACGTGTACGGGAAGGAAAATGAAGAATAACAGCATGACATGAAATGCCATGGCCTCATTAAAAAGGTGAAGGGGTTGGTGTTTGTGTGTGGTCCTGTGCGCAGAGTTCAGGTCACAATCAGTTGAGCAAGTTAAGCAACGTTGGGCACGGAGTGTCCTCGGATGGGTGACTGTGTTTGGCAGCTTGCCTCCTGAGAGTTTCTAGGACTTCAGTCCTACCCCACAACGAAACACATGTGATACATGTGGTCTCACCATAGGCAAGTGAGTTTGTTCACAATTGCCTCTGTCCACCCAGCAGTAATTTGGGTACCTGGTATGATACGATGGTAGTCTGAATTTGAACCTTGAACGCCGACAGGCGACCGGTTGTATTTTCCACAGGGAATGTTCTGTACTCGTTGATCAGGGATAATATGTCAGCACTTTGAGCATGCAATGTGCATGGATAAATGCGCAATATAAATGGACTAGTATTTATTATTCATTATGTGTTTTTAACTTGTACGACATTGATGAAATCCGCGAGATTTCATATGGAATACATAATGACTCGAATGTGAACACTCTGTAACTACAAGTGAATGTGCCTCTTTCACCGCGAATCTGCGTACTTGAATTAGAGGTACTTCTGTGTGGTGAGAGTGCACCGTCAGACTATCGGAGAGCTATTAAGATGGCAATACGCATGTGGGTATTGTCTTCAACAACAAAGATGTTTCACGAATACACTGAGAAGCATTATCGTTATCTCACAATACTGGCAGTGATATGGCAATGACAAGATAATCGTTCATAACTGTCCTCTCTATTTGAAGAAGAGACAATTTCATTACATGTCGTGATCAGATTCAACAGAATTCCCATCTGGCAAATCTGTGACGAGAACCTGCGCATTCCAGCATACTTCCGGGAGTTTCAAAATGTCAATTAAATACCCAGCAAGAAATGCAATGTGTACATGATTTGATATTTTGGACAGGTTATTACATCTTGAGACTGTCTCCGATGCCGCTGTTTTCAAACATGTGGATGAACGTTTTCATCGTAACGATGTTAAATTTTTAACAAAAGCGTGAACATAGCTTATTTTGAAGGTTGACTTTCCATTAAGCCTTTCCCTCCTCCATAATCACGTAATAATGAGTCGATTGTGAGCAGGTGGAGGAGCCATTGACATAAATGAAGCTATCAATCATTTCACTATGAAGCAGTTAAGGATCTAACTGCAGCCTTATAAATTGTCGGTTTCTCAATTAAGGCGTAAATGTCAAGTTGGCAATGAGTATTTCTTTTGTAGTATTTTTTGTGTTACTGCTACTAAAAGACTTTTCATGTCACTTAATTTACTACAGCGGTGCCATCTCAGGAAATGTCAAGTTATTCTCATTGGCACACCTTACGATTTGACAATCCTTAGACAGCTAAACAGATGCGCCTATTATTTATGGGGCCAGGGTCACTTCCATGGACACTATTATCCTAAAGCATTCCAGAACATATTCAGAACTTAAAAAATATATTTCAGAACGCCTTCGTGAAAAGATGTCATTAACTCTTCATGGGATGAATTTGCCAGTCAAGCAGCATGTCGACTGAGCCTCTCGTTCACTTTGTTTAAAAGTTGATCAACTCACTCATCCCTACAGATATTTCCTGAGATATGAATACTTGAAACTCACTTTTTATTCGATGAATACTTGCTATTCGGACAGGATTACTTTTCCCTTAGAATTCTGACATTTCAAGCCCTTGATTTACTGTAATTGATTATGAATGATTTATCATTATAAACGCTAGGAAAGCTGGGTTGACCAGCTTAGACAGCATGTGTCCATGCATGCATAATATTCAGTAATATGTTGGCGAAGAACTGTTGATTCTTGCATGATGTGGGTAGGCAATTCAGCACAACAAACTGGATACAACAGTCGACTTGGCTAACCTTGCAGATTTTGCAAGGGAAAACGAAAGTTGATACCCACAGTTTCTCTAACAAACACTTTATCATGAATTAAGTGCCCATGTCTAGTAAATGCATTAATATTAAGTGATTATATAGGACGCAAAATCGTGATTTGAGCGAATGAACACCTTGTACCATCACTGTTTGATAACGAGTCAAGGATGCATACATATAATCGTTATGGATTCTGCTCAACGGAAATGTATTATGATTCGGGAGTTCTGTTCATTATGAAATAAACCTTTGGAACGCTGAATGGGGCATATTAATATTAATTGAGTCGATTCTCCTGATACCTGAGCAGCTCATGAAAGTAATTATTGTTCACTTAACTTTATTGTCTACATATGCGTGCCAATCAGTTATTTCACTTCAGACATACACATTGATAAAATGTTTTCTCTGAATATATGTTTATTGCTGATGAAGGCCTTTAGACGTTTTCTTATAGTGATAGAAATCTTCATTGAAAATACAGATCAAGCTAGCTTAAGCTTACGTGTAACATAGGCTGTTAACAATAATTTATATAATACAGTGTCTTGACGTCGTTGAGATAACCATAGCAGCATTGTTTCTAAATTGACGTGAATAATGAAATTCTTAAAACAAAATATATTTCTGTTTTACAATGTGGGCTGTAAAAAATAGCATGTTGGCATTAAAACAATCAAACTAAAACCAAACTACTAGGTTAGTCAGGACTGGAATTAAATATCACAATTAAAACTTTCGTCGACCCCCTTCCCAAACAACAAACACGCCATGAGAACGACTTCATCAACAACATGCGCAAGACCAGATTTTCTATGATTTACAATATATAGTTATGGTAAGGGGCGACGTGATGGATCAGGTGTCAGGTTCCTTCAACTGGTTCATTGCACCACGAACGACGCGTGCAATTGCCTAGTTATCTATCTCACTTTTGTGACACAGCTGTATTATTGCTGACTGAGGCGTTAAACAAACACATCTACACTAGACAGACATACATTGTCTTATTTCTCTCAAATTTAAAACATACGCATTGACTCATACAACAGACGTGTCAATAAACATCATGAAGGATTTTGTTGGGTGGTATTCAGCTAATAAAGAGGTAGGAGGTATTCAGATCCATGTCGTGGTTGGTCAGTCCAGAGATCAGAGGGAAGTACTATTCCATGTTATGCAAATAATACTGTAAGCTGGTGGGTGTGCTGCAGCAACGACGATATGGAAAGGCATGTATTAGTTCTTCAGAAAACCTAACTTGAAAATTAACTAAAGCAATGTGTTCTTACAATGCAAACTAGCATTTATCTATAATGGGTATTTAAATCTGACTTCAAATGACTGGGGTGTTTCAGGATGTTATATACAGTTACTTCCGTTCGTTATTGCATTAGTTACGGTCACACAGAATGAGAAACGCAGAAGTGGGCACAGCGGAACATTGTAATTCAACATCAAGTTATCTAATCAGTTCAGTGAGGAACATGCATATATTGCCATGAGTTTAGACTTGACGAGACGTTAAATGAGACGAATGCATACTGGATACAGTAAATTATATAACTGTCATAATCTGGTCACACAGACTTTATTTTTTTGACTGACATTACCTTGTTCAAACTCAGTTCCACCTATATGTAAATGCTATGGCATCCAAGAAAACTCAAAACGACGCCACCCGTGAATATCCGGGTCACAAATGATCTTCAGTAAGCCTTGCTTGTCGAAAGAGGCGACTAACGGGATCGGGTGGTCACATACGTGGTTGACACATGTCATTTTATCCCAATTGCATAGTTCGATGCTCATGCTGTTCATCACTGGATTGTCTGGTCTTGACAATAATACTTACAGACCTCCGTCATACAGCTGGAATATTGCGGCGAAAACCTAAGCTCACTCACTCACTCCAAACGACGCCAAGAAGACGCTGAACATTTCCTAATTGTTGGATATTGTGGTTTGGGATGAAAGGCGACATCTCCTCGACATTACAATTACGTGAACCAAAAACAAAATAGGATATACATGTATTAACGCACTATTATTTTTGAGAATGATATGAATGGCACCCACTTGCATCAAAGGCATACCCTCCACACGACAAAATACTTCAACTTCAAAACTAACCACCAGACAGACGTAGTATGATTCTTATTTAAAATGCGATTAACCACAGTGCAAGGACCACACGGCCGTGATCAGGCACACAGTGTAAACGTGTAGGATATCTGTAATTTTAAACCCTGACCTTCGGAAACAGAACACTGCTTTCGAACATGGACACTCTCGAGTATTAAAATGTTTCATCATTGAAGATAATTAAATATAATGAAAACACACCGTGGAAACAAATGTATCATTGAATTATGTTTCAGACGGAACATGGCGTCATGATAGAATACTATGATATCCTCGACAGCTCTACTGTTACGGTTTCACTGAGTGTGCAGGGATGACTCCAGTGTTTAGAGACCAGGAAGGCCAAAGAGGCTATGTCGTTTAAAACAAGGTGTAGGTTTTCCATGTTCTGCGTACTATATTCAAGTCAAGTTTTATTTTACTTTCCACACGTGAGGTCGTAGGATGGACCAAGAGACACTCCAATGCAATGATGACCCAAGATCAATGACGCATGTTGCCTGTTCCTTAGTCTGTACCTTCTCTCCTCCACTATGACAGGTCACTGTCACCGCCACTGCACGTGGGTAACTAGACCTGTTTCGATAGACGTTGTTTTTTATGCTGAATCAGCTTGCTGTTACTACTCCGAACAGACACATATAGCAATTTCCCTGACTGAACATAAGACCAGCGAGTGACAGTTTTCAACCTAAAGAGGTCCTTTAGATTTTAAGTGTCTCTTAGAGTAACATATAATAACACATAACCGATTCCCATGCCTATCCTTTAGCTTTATGCACACGCTCTGTCAACTATTCAGTTAAGGGATCGAATTTTTCACCCTTGCCATGGACTTCCATTCCATGTCAAAATCCTATCACCACTTCCTAAACACAACACAGCTGCAGCTCCTTAGTGAAGAGGGAGAACGAGATCTGTTTTCTGAGATCTTTTGCAATTTGGTATTTGACTGTTATGGAAGACCTGTAAATAAACAGAAAGTAAGTATACACGTTAGCATAGCATAGCATAATATGACTTTTCCTTTTGCATTAAGCTGATATAACTGAACTTCTATGGGTTCACTGTAAAACCACACGTTGCTATTGTCACGAGCGGAATTTCAGGGCATAAATGGGTGGGTTCAACCTCGGGGCAGCGGTCGTCCTTACACAGGCAGTCAGAATACCCGACTGCCTGCCAATATACGTGTACACGTATTTATTGTTAAAGATAACAATGGATAGATGAAGAGTGAGTAAGTGAGTTTAGTTTTACCCCGCCTTTAGCAATATTCAAGCAACATCCCGGTCGGGAACACCAGAAATGACCTTCACACGATCTACCTATGTAGGGATTCGAACCCCAATCTTTGGAATTACGAGCGAACACTTTAACCACTAGGCTACCCCACTTTCCCAGACAGACGAAGAATCAACAAGGGACAGATAAAGAGTGTCACTGCTTTCGACATACTGGTGCGATGACAGTCATGGACGAGGGGATAACCAAATTAGGTTAACCAAATGTCATAAAATATTTAAAATTAATATTACTGGACGTGACGAATTGGCACGTGTTGGCTGGAAATATACAATGCAGTGGTGATAATGCTTGAGATTAACATCAAATAAATACTTGCAATGAATTCGTTCATGTCTTGCCGACATTGTAGATGGCATTTGTAACTAAATGTGTATCCGGAAAATGATTGTCGTTAATCAGTCCCTATTTCGCGATTTTACAGAATACTGTCAAACGAGAGAAAAAATTGGTTGGTACATATACAAAATTTAATTTTCCTACTACAATTGCGGTTTTCTAAAGTTGATTTACTGAAATTGAGATTCTGAAAATAGTTGAAGAGCGAAGGAGAACCTGGCATGGAAACGTCGAATTCACATCAGCTTGTGTACACGTATATCCATGGGTAGTGATGATAGAGAACAGATGACATACAGTATTCACAGCGAATATACAATCCCACAGTTCCTCCATCTCAGCAATGCCTGTTGCGTTATGTAATTGTATGTGTAATTGTGTTGTAGGCCTACAATAATGTCTAGCTAGTAAATATACCACATCAGTGGTATACAAACACTTCTTATAGACGAGGTGACCGGAAGAACGGTAAAGAAGACACCCTGACGTCATGCAGCTCGTAGATTGGAATGTATTAGAAACATCACCACGTAGCCTCATTACCTTAAAATAAAACAGTCATTTAGACAAGTTCTGAGGGAACATAAAAGTAAATTCTGGTAGCTTCGTTATTCAGTCCAGATGGAGATGGTAAAATGGAATACGCCCATTGCTGTCAGCACCGGAAACCAAGTGGTGATAAAGAGTGTTTTTTATTGGCTGACACAGCATCCCATGAGGAACACGGATACATCGAAGTCACATGTTCTGGGAAAGAAACTGAAGAATAACAGCATAACTTGAAATGTGATGCCCTCATATATAAATAAAGTGAAGGAGGTTTTACGACTGTGTTGGTGTACGACTATGATGACATCCACATGAATTCATATGGAATAAATAATAACAGTGAATGAGAATCTCGAATTAGAACACGGAATCGTATATACTAACAATCTGCAACTATATAAATGAGTGCACCACTTTTACCATACCGTTGTGTACTTTTTTAATTAGTAGTACTGTTCCCATCTTGTACGCCTATTGCTGTCAGCACTAAAAGACAAATACTGATAAATAGCGTACCTTATTGGCTGACACAGTGTCCCATGAGGAACACGGGCGCACTGAAGTCAGGTGAAACTGTAGAATATCTTACTTGAAATTTGGTTGCCTGATATATACAAGGTGAATGAGTTTGTGTTTTAACAGTTTATTTCAGCTGTACTGTGAGGTCTTAGACGTGTATAATTTTCATCAAATCGAAAAAAATGAGTATATATGGTGCTGACGAATAAAAAACCAAAAACAAAACAAACAATAAAGATGAATCTCACATACGCACACGGGATCATAAAAGTGCAAAAAAAAGGGTGTATTCATTTCTTTGTGTGAAAAATTGGAATCTATATGCATGGATCAATTTGCATGTTAAATAAATATATGGAAGTTAATTTTCACTTAGTCTTGCACACTTCGAGAAACACACTTTGTATTCAATCCAGTCAGTACACAATATGCGGAAAAACTATTGTTTCAAAGATACTTACGTGGTATATTGTAACGTTACTCCTTGTTGCATCTATAGATCTAACAATATAAAATAGCCTCAGTATCATCAAAAGTTTTTACAGGTACACAGACCGGCATATCGTGATATAGATATATATCTCACGATACTGGCGGTGAAATGTCCAATCTTACACTAACAATCATATAATGTTAAGCTCACTGAAAACAATCGTTTAAAAATATTTTCATGTCGTGATCAGATACATATACAGGATATGAATACTGTGTACAACTACGTAATTGCAATTCCCATTTGTATAATTACTGACGAAATATCGCTAACCAGAACAAATGGTCGAGGGAACTGGTGCGGGCTTTAAAGAAGACCAACGAATGGGAAAAGAAATCCCAGGAATTTCAAACGGCCAATCGGAAGGAATATTACACCCTGAAGCTGTCTGTGATGTCGTTCTGACCAAACATTGGGATAACGATCGTAATCCTTTATGACATCTAATTTGCCGGGGACAAACTATTTTGGAATATGTTAATATATTCTGTTTGAAGTTTGATTTTGTTTACGTGTTTGCCTCCTTCATAATCTCGTAAAGATGCGTTGATTGTGTGTAGGTGGAGGATCCATTGACATAAATGTAGCTATCAATCAGGTCATCATGACATAGCTAATGATCTGATTTTAACCTTATAAAATGTCGTTTTCTTTGAAGTGTCAATGTCAATTCGGCAACTGTTTTCATTTGACATGTGTCTTTGCTACGAAATGATTTATTCCGTTACGTCTTAATGATGTATTTATTTGCTAAATTTAAATTGGCACGATCTACATTTGGACCTTCCCCAGACAGGTAGATGCGTCCCATATTTCCGAGAGATTAGCGTCACTGCATAAACATATACAATAAACCATAGACGTAGTGTACGTATTCAGTGTTCTATTTTAACACTGGCTGTGAAACGATCCCATTATCTGTACCGTGGCGGCATTTGCCAGTAGAGGAAGCGAGGACTCGAGAGCGTCCGTTCTTTACTTTATTGCCGAAAAAATGATGAACGGATTCAGGCATCCAGATATCACTAAAAACATCAATGCATCAACTCACTTTTTGTGCAATCGATAATCGCATGTCTTAAGGTTATATTTTGTACTTTTCTATCGGTTTTTATTTCTCATTCCTTTCATAAGTAATAAATCACATCAAAGTATATGAGTTGAAGAGTTCCAATTGTATTTGTTCACGTAAGCATAACATTTTGTGATATTTTGAGATAGTGCTCTTGTTTCTTGCGTGCCAAAGCAAACTGTTGGCCATTTGGACCAAGAGAGGGATCATAGAGAAGAGGAAAGACAATTGATACAGTATCTGTCTCATGATCTCAGTCAAATCCTTTAAGTGATATAGGCAGAATCTCGAATAGCTCCGTAAAAGACCATGCACTTAGATTCTCCCTCAAACTATAACCAGCTTTACATATGTCTTTTAAAGGAACACCTGGCAATATCATTATCTGAAGGAAAACTGGGAATACGTGATAATGAAATAGTTGAATCCTTTACTGATTCTGCTTTGTAGAAAGTTTATGATTCCGAAAAGGTTTTAGTCTCCTACATTTGAATACGTTTGATGTCTCATGCCAAACTTTTAGGATAAGTTATAACGAGCATTCACGAAGTTTAAATTCATTCTTTTCCCTTTGTCAATGAACAAGATACGTTCTCTGTGGTTGGCCGAAATAGGAAGTTGCTTACAATACACCATGATGAGAGCCTGTGTTACTGGCAATCACTAAAGAAACACAATACACAAAAACACATTTTCAATTTGATGAGTTGCAGGGGTTACCAAATCAAATTTTGGGTTCTTTAACGCTGCCATCACTGTGGATTACCTTAATGCCTGGTTTAAATAACGCAGGTCGATATTGTACACTTTACTGTATTTTATGTGCATATATATGTCAATCAAATATCATGTTTATCGATCCCATCTTTCATCATCAAATGGGTATTTTTACGGGAGGATAAAACCAACGGATAAAAATCAAATTTGATTTTTCCTACAATAGGGTTAGAGTAACTCCCCTTTGATGAAGGACCGTTGACTTCCGCGAAAGGCAAACAGAAACAATGTGTGAAGGCAATATTTATGTTGCTCAAATGAAGTTAAGTCACTCTCTAAAAAGTTAGTCTCAGTTTCCATGTTTGCTTGTCACTGTCTGACTGGCATATATTTTCATAGATCATATGTTCATCTGGATATTGAGGCTTGGCCTGTCTTAAGTGGACCAGAATTGCTGCTCTGTGAATACCATTATCACTGAAGGCTGTTGCCATTTCTATAGTATTTTTCACTACCACTGTAATTATACTGTCACTGACTGTACTTACATTCAATCTATTGTTTTAATGAGGATGTCAAAGTACAACATCATTAATGGATACCCAAATGAGCCAGGCCACAGAAAAAGAATCCTGTACATTCAGCTTTCTGACGTGTGTCTGTGACACACATTCATCTAGCACTTGAGAGAGCTAAGCACGCCACCATCTAAAGGAAAGACATAATCAGTTCCCTTTTTAAGTGTGTACGAAACCGCTGAGTTAATATCTCGTAGTTTATTGTTCTAAGGTAAATTATTCAATTGCTTTAAAAAATGGAAATCTCACGTGTAACCTTTGTTTACGTGAAAGTCGTTCCTCGAAGATTGATTACTTCAGCATCAAGGTTGCAATGAACTGCTGTTAGCTCTTGGGAAAAAGAATAATTTGAAAATCAACGAGTGACGTGGGTCGCTACAAGCGTTTTGAAATGAGTAATGCGTTACAGCATGCTTATCAGCCGCACAGTTCTGTTTTTCGAATTCAAATCCACATCAAATTCGAATTGCATTAGGAGCCCCAGGAATCAAGAACGCCCAAAGTGATGAGATCAAATAAATGCATTTGTTGCGACCATTTAGCGACGGTTCGTCAGGATTCTCAACCCAGGCGAATGGACACTGGACACATTGCAAGATATACTTTCGTTCACCACATAATATATTCCTTCAGATATATAACCCTTCGTACATGCCTGAATGCATACATATAGTATACTTTGTCTGACTCTAGGCGTGTGTCATACACCCTTTCATGTACCTTCGTACAAGTCACTGCTGTTCACAAGGGCATCAAATTGAAGACATCTCCTAATGCTGTTCCATATTGTGGCTGGAGATGAAACGTGTCATTTTCTTCACAAGATGACATGTCTTATTTGATGTCTTCATACTACCGACAAACCAGGCAGGGATATTAAACTTAATTGGCAAGACCCTGGCCAAATCATTTCTAGTTGAGTGACTTTGGCATTCATACATGGAATTACATGCAGTGGTCGCATCCCACAAGCGAAATGACGAACATAATTCACCTTGATGTAAATGCAGCTTGTCTGCATCGGCCGGTTGATATTGCAACGTGTATGTGTAAAACGAATATGCCAAAACACAGTGACCAATATGTAATCACGAATAGAAAGACATGTCAGCCATGTCCATTTTAAAATATGAAGATTTTTCAAGAGAACGAACCAAATGTATCATGCAGCATGTGTTGATCATTATCGTTTCTTTTATTCACATATTACATAACTAAACTATGAAAATATCAAATAGACAGATTTAAAGTCTTGACATGATGTGAATACGATCGAATATACATGTACGTCAGCAAAATCCAAGAAAGATTATACATTTGTTCTTCTTTTTGGAAAGGCGTGATAACATATAACTGAATCAACTATATTTATTAATGCTGAACCTGTATCAAATGCTTCTTGTTTGGACGCATAACATCAAACAGGACTGTACCGACATTGATTACTCAACATCCTAAAGGCCAAGATATCCATGTGTGACCTTTCATAGGGATGGCGCGATTGATGGAAATAAGACCCTGTAAATAATATGAAGACGCATAACATAAAAGTTGACACCGCGTTCATCAGAGATCACGCTGCTCGTACAGAAGTAAGACGCAAGTTGAGTAATGTATTCAAATAATAGGGACAAAACCATTTCCAAAATCTTTATGATAAAAGCAAAGGGATACATACAAAATATCTGGGCCGGTTGTATGAGTTGCTGAATGGCACACACAATAGTTCAACACACAAAAGAAGATCTACGATTACTAATATATTATTAGCATGTGTTTATAAATAAATATGAATTAATGGTGCGACCAGGTGTTTTCGAAAAGATGACCTCACCATGCACGAGCAATGGCACACAGCATTGAAACCTGGTACGTGTAACATGCAATAAGCCAAATCCATGAATTTGGATATATATTTCCATTTTTGTCAGCTCTTGGGCAAGCAGGAGGTACTTAGTCTGGGTGTTTGTTGTTTACTCAGCAATATTCCATCGGTATGTGTATTACGGCGGTATGTTTATAATCGATTCTGAATAAAACAACCCAGAGATTGACGTTATGAGTATCGATCTACTCTCCTGAGATAAGATTATATGCATCGAACAAGTTACCGAATCTCCTCACAATTGTTCGTTGAAGATCAAATATGACCCTTATCTTTATGACTAAACATATCACCTCATTAAGATTCATTGTCAAATGTATACTATTTGCAAAACATGCATAATACACAGCATCGACTTGAACTGTTAATGATTATTTTCCAAGTTATCGCTTTATCTTTAGACTAGGGAAATTGAGTTTCGGTTTAACAAATTCGGATGAAGTGATCGTTTCACCAGAAAGCTGTTCGACATATGCAATGTAACAATTCAGATACAATGTAGTGGTCGAACAACATTTGATCAATATGGGACTTGGGAAAAAAATATTCTTTCGTGTGATGTGCGATTGTCTGTGATGTTTAACGTCGCGCTCGGCAATAGGAAAGAAATAAAATAATCAAGTCTGGACCAGAATGACTGATACCGCAGACAAACGATCCACACAATGACTGTACGATGACATGCAATCAACCATGTCATCGAGCCTGACCTTCCAGTCTATTCCATCACTCTTTACAACCAGCTAGGGACTATTTTCATCCCCGAAGTCCCCACACGTTTTACCTCATAAACAGACATGGTAGATATAAAGCCAATTCAACCTACACACACTAGTATTCAGATAGTTTGTGTGTCTCCCTGCAGCATCTATCGATATTTTCATTTATGTCAAACCTTTGCTTCTCCTTAGATTCTGTGAGCACAGACCGTCTACTTACTGGATAGTCAGCTACACTTATTTACTTGTGTACATGGAACACGCAACGAATGACTTTGATGGAGGCTTAAAGAAGGGCTAAATGAGTCAGTCGGAGAGGAAATTAATTCAACCTTTGTATTGAAACAAGTTACATTATCTCCTTTGCTGTCAGATCTGGTAATCGAAAATGCAAGAACTTGATGTGATGTCGTATTCGATAAATGTAATAGAGGACGAAATTATGACATTTATTACCCAATAACAATGTTTGTATCAATATACTTATGTATATTGCACCATAATTACATCAGATACAGATCGTAAGTCTGCACTCTCGACGCTTTGGTCAACGTAGGGATGTCTGTAGGTCAAGTCGACCTACAGACCAAGAGTGCAGTCTATGTTCGTCACATCATGATTTCATGAAAGTCTTGTTGTTTCTCAAGTGGACCCAGGTGATTGTGGCAATCAGACTGAAGTTCTATAGGTCACTTTAAGCCCATTACATCAAGACTGGGTGTTTTGGTGAAAACATTTCACGATCTTTTTTCTTAAAGTACTAAGGTGAAGGGATTATTCTGGCACAAACTATCACACCCATGATCACATATGAACTCGTATAATTATCCTGAAAGCTTTTACCGGCACGAAACGAGATGAATGTGATAAATACAGTGGGGCAAACTAACTTGTAGACTTGATAGTTGGATTTGACCAAATACCTACCAACGATATCAGGACATCAGACTGACAACAATCGACGAACGAGTACCTGACTGAGTGAGTTTGTTAAATTTTACGGCGCATAGGCATCATTTCACCCATATAGTGACCAATGAAAAATGCTGAATATTGTTTTATAGGAAGTGCGTACATTTAGAATGTTCTCATGGGGTAATAGAACATAATTGTTCTACCGATGAGCTCATTACATTTACACTTGGTTAACCAGTTATAGGTCATCTGCGTTGCTTTCATCCGCAAGCATCCATGTAGCACATCCGTTGACATATATGTAGATGTTCATGACAGGCTGTATCTATTTATCCATACTAGAAGAAGGTGATCTCAAGCATGAAGCATAATGCCTCTGGTGCAGTAGCAGGTTTTTGTTGCTTCCAAACCCTCCCTTCCACACAGGAAGTCACCTTGTGTTTAACTGTGACATATGAAGGAGCAGCTTTGCAAACAGCATACCGTCATTCGTCAGTATTCTTTGGTGATTTAGCTTCTATGGTGAATAGTTCATTTCTGATCTGTAATTGTTTTTTGTCCATTTCAATTATTCGGAGTATGGCACCTCAGACTCGAAGTCAGTTGTCAGAATGTACTGGACTGAAGCACGAAAGTTAACGCCAAAGACCGAACCAAGTTAGATATGCCGAGCTCAACACTTTATGCCATCTACGCGATATCCGTTAAGATCATTTCATGCCTTTCAAGCAGCGTTGCAGCCCAGACGTTCACTCGTCACGCCGAATCTAACCTTGGGTAAGAAGCTATTTTCTGATGTTGCTGGCATATTGCTTAAAGCGATGACATATATTATTAGCACAATACTGTAACTGACTGATCTCCAGATACAATACCATTTGGTTTGTCGTAGTCTATTTACACTTCTTATCGAGCAACGTAGCATATGCTTTAGACAAAGGTACAATAAAACTAAAGATCCATCATAGCCTTACTAACACATCCCTTCAGATCATTAACTGTCTTCTAAAGTCTCAAGTAAATGTGTTAGGTGTAACGCAGACAAGTGGACAGCATTTCCTAATGTGACGCAACAGTGACACAAAATGGTGTAGCTGTATTGACTTGCACCACATGTTACAGTGTTTTGTCAGGAGATCCCGTCGCTATACCATAGAAACAATGCCAGTGCGCGAATACATGACACGATTTATGGATAACAAACTTATTTTTAATCTTTATATCACGTTGACCTTTCAGAGCTAATTCTTGCTCCATTATCAGGTGAATGAGAACTTGTAAATGCCTTTCAAGAACTTGCTTTTTGTGAACACCTGGTATCACAACTTTTTGATAATGATCCACACACACATTTGAAAGAGATTGTTATCTTATTTAGAAGTGTTTTTGGTGGATGTTTTATTAATATTTGTTTATGTTATTTTTTTTGTTAAATGTTATTTTTTTTGTTAAATGTTGTTAATTTTGTTAAATGTTGTCAGGTTTACAATATGTTTATTATTATGTCAGGGCGTGTCAGGATAATGTACGGGGAACGTGACATTTATCACTTTCTATGAAACCAAGGATATGTGGTGCTTTTAAACTCAAAAACATAATCAAGGCGAACTAGGATCAGAAACCGAGTCAATAACGATAACAAACATAGTCCTAACACGCGCAAAGTTAAGTCAGTTGCTCAGTCGACACACACTGTAACACTGAAAGTCGTACTGCTCACTTTGACTATGTTTTGTTAACCGTCGTTCATTCCTGCAGCAGAAAATACGAAGAAGCCTGTGGCCTGGTGATTTTGTGTAACAGTTAATCTGTTCGTTGAAGACATAGGTAAGAAATAATTTGCAACCAGCTTTGGAGAGTAAATTGGTGCCAAAAAACGCCAACTTGCTTAATCTTGAAGATCGACGTCTAAAATACCAATCAGGTATTTTTATGTTTTGTTTTTTAAAAGTTAGATCAAATAACATTTTTAAAATGAAAACATGTGCACGTATTTTCGAGTGCTGATTAAAGCCAGTGCAATATTTCTTTCTTTGCATGTAAAAGAGCTTACTTAAAAACATTTTAAAATGTAAATGAAAGTAATGATATCAACCGAGAGGTTTAGTTTCTTTTTCACCTCAGACAAGCCAGGTTCTACCGTCAGTCCGTGAATGTCCGGGTTAGAATATTGATCTTCAGTAACCCATGGGGGCGGTTGGGTAGCCTAATGGTTAAAGCATTGGCTCGTCACGTCGAAGACCCGGGTTCGAATCCCCACATGGATACAATGTGTGAAGCCCATTTCTGGTGTCCCCCGCCGTGATGTTGCTCGAATATTGCTAAAA
>VKKT01001583.1:52077-66876 GCA_008038995.1 Haliotis laevigata | reverse complement strand
ACTCAAAAATGCCTCATGCATCCTTAAAATCCACATTTCTTAGAAATTTGACTAGTCTAGAAGGTCGCGGGTTCGATCCCCGACTGCGTCATACCAAAAGACGTTGAAATATGGTAATTGTTGGTCCCTGCCTGGCGCTCGGCATTAATGGGTACATCAAGGACTGGTCGTCTCGGAGTCAGTATAATGTGTCTGAGTGGGGTATTCATGCTTCCCTGCGGCATGGTATCACAGTGGGCTGGCACTATTCAACCAGCTTCAGTCTGGGCTACTACAAGCAGCCACACATACACACGCATGCACGTCCTCTTATGAGCGAAATATTCTCAAGCACGACGTTAAACCCAATTTTACCTCACCTCACCCCCACTGATGTTATCAGAAGTACGCGAAACAGGTACGTGTATACTCTGCCACCGGTGGCATCTTTTAACATCACACGCAGAGGCAAGGCAGCTGTTCACCTGGACATAGAAACTCATGGTACAAATTAGAGAATTGAGTTTGAAGGCATTTTGATGCGTCCACTTAGGTCGTGAATGTTGTACAAACAACGTTTAAGTAAGATTCGTACATGTGACTGTCTTTGAAGTCATATCAGAAAGGGCGTGCAGGGATATTCCTCAAAACTAAAGTATTTGGACGCTACAGGCTTGGACTTGCTCGACATGGAGGGACAGTTCACTGTTGAAACTGTAAAGACATCTCTTGTCAAACGGCTTTGTGGGTGTTACAGGTGGTCTGAACATGCAAAATTCTAACTGAAACGGAGTAGGCGTTTTAAAATCGTACTGTGAGATTTTCATGACTTACCTTTCTGTCAGTTAGGTCTCACTTCTTAATTATTGGAATATAGACTCAAGTAAGCATGTCATCGTTGATCAGAGCTCGAGTGCTTAAGAGAAAAAGATGCTCCGTGGAAAAAGGATTATCATAACACCTCTGTAGTCTTCAAACAGCACGAGGCGTAGAACGAATGTGTGTTTATATTCTAGCAGTACAACTATGCGAAGCAGGGCGAACGGTTTACGACGGGGAAGGCAACTGGCACTTGGGAAGCAGATAGGCTGGATTAACTGTGTTCATCCCTCCTTGTCCGCGACGTGCCTTCTGCTGGTCTGGTGGCTGTCTTCCCGCTGTCTGCCGGCTCCCATTTTGCTTGCCTGTCCTGCCCATCTTAACGGCTAAACACTCTGCTTCGGTCGTCAATTTCCATGGACATCATAGTCCATGATAGCTGGTCAGAATTCGACTTGCATGACACATCTCCGACAAATGAACACAACAAATAATGGTACGCAAGAACATTATCTACCTTCTTTGACATAAATATAGGTTTAATTGCATTTGAGTTGGTGCCAAAGTTTACCATGCTATGATATTAATTGTTAAATTAAGTAAGAAGTTGTCATCCATAAAGTTGCATGTTTCATGATATGATACATTTGCCGAAAATATCAGCGATGTTCCGACACGATCTTTATACTTATTTTCTTGCAGTTAATTGATTCTAATTTGTGAAAATATTTTGGGGGAAAGTGAACAATAGCTTTTGATAGAAGCTGTTAATAGCCTGACACCGCACAGAAGGTACTCTTCCAATGTGAAAGCGGACACTCGAAATATTTCGTAATATGACGACAACTGCGTAGAGGTTTACGATACTTTACGAAAATTTTGAAAAAGATATTTTTACAGCACAATCGTGGTTATCATTATTGAACAAATGAACAAACAAATTCAATGATTGAGCATAATGTCCGATAAGAAGCGTTATCCCGCAGTAGTTTGTCCATCTGATGTTGCGATTTAACATGTGTGATCCACGTCTCTACATCTGCTGTGTTCCAAGGGTAATTGTCTGCCCAATCAGCTTTCGGGATTAAAAAACTAATTCCTTTGTATTGAATTGTACAACAACCAAAAAACCATAAAAATATGATAAAGCTGTTTAAGGGTGTGCACGTCACTTCAATCCTATACTTATTTAAATCGACATCAACAGGCTTTCAAAAAATGGCAAACAATCAAATAACAGGAGAAAAATATATACATAGCCCGGAGAACATAGTAATTGTTTCATCCACTACAATTCACATCAAAGGACAAAGATTTTTTTTGTCGTTCCTTGATAATTATCTGTCACTGTATTGATCGATCAATGAGATAAAACACGACAAAAAATTGATATGTTATCAACAATCTTACACTAGCAAGGTGTGCAAGGTGAGGGTGGCTAACTTTTGTTCACTGAATTAACCGGTCACATATTGCCATGTTATATTTCCTTGAAGCCAATATGTTGATATGTAAACTATGATCATAATGAAGTCAAAGGGAATACTAATTTCAATTTGCGATAACTTCAGTTCATTGTCTGTATTTCCAATAAATATTAACAAGTTCTCTCTCGTGTTTAGGATTATACTTTCTCTATAACGTACAGATTCTATTATTGTTTTCTGATTGAATTCGAACGAACACTATCAGGGTGAGGCACCTAAGCGCCAGCACACACGGTGAGCGATATGAATGCTTATCCATAGAAACAGAAGTCAGTTTTGGAAAGTGGTCAAAAATATATATAATATACTGTATATATTAGTTTCATTTGGGTTTGGGTTCTTTTTCTGCAACTAGCGCTACTGGTCCATATTGGTGTGGGCAGCGTATCAACTGTGAGATTCCTTGAAGCCTATGCAATCATCTTACACCAATATATACTTAATAGAAGTATTTCTGGATTAAACGAGTTTCTATGGTTTGAAATAGCAACTGAGATTGTTAGTGTCTCTACCTTCGAAGGGGGTTGAAGTAGTGGAAAATTATCGTCCTCCTCAGAGGGTAGGTAAATCCGGAAACATTCAAAGTGAATTTAAGCTTTCCGGAATTTTTAAACGTAGTATTTTCATGATTTTAAATTAAAGCTAAATTTGACTACAATCGCCAGCGGCTGAAGGGATGATATAAATCCAGCTAGGATCCACGCAGGTAGCAAAAGTATTGCAAGTCCCCCAGTGGTCCCTAGTATTGTGATCTCCCTTCATTTGCTGGTGATCTCCAGCCCGATTTTTATACTGTGTTGTACATAATAGAGTTATAATTTCCAAACTCCATGCTAGTTTTAATTATCTATCGGTGATTACCTAGTCATTTTACTGTCCTTTGTCGACAGATTTTATAACATAAGTTTATTCATTATCAATAAATGATTTGTTTTAGTTACGATGGGGCTGAAATATTCCCGGTGTGACTATACTTTTCACTCACTCACTTCTATTTCATGGAATTATCTAAGAATTATACACAGATGTAAACTGATACTTAAACAAAATTGAGAAAATGAAATATGTATATCTTCATGTTAGATAATATCAATAATCCAGATTTCAGAGAAACCAAACCCTTAGAGGTTTGCTGTTCCTATTTACTTTTCCAAATGAAGATTGGAAAGCGTGGGTTTCAAAGTCTGAAGCTATATTATCGCGTACAAAATAGATCGTATTTGCTAGATTGAACATTTTCATGGACATGGAACGTCCAGTAAATTCTACAACGTATCGTTATATGACAATAATTGACATTAAAGTAATGGAAATGTGATTATCAGGCTTTCGTTATAATTGTATTTCACGTGAACCGATATTTCAGTACGATACAGTTATCGAACAAAAATATTATATCAAATATACAGTGTTAAGAGATATATGACGCATCTCACTGGCGATAGTTTCTGGTCTCTACGCCTTTGCTGGGGTTACTGTGGTTGCCAGGTAACCCTGAAGGGAGTCCACAACTTAATACAATGTAATAACTGCAATGTCCAGTTTCAAACGTATATCTACGGAGTGTCTACTGCTAATAATACGAACGTACATCACAAGTTGTCTCAGATGTATAGCACTTGTATGGTTTAAGTGATGTGTAATGCATAGTAAGTCATAATGTTCCAGACTATCGCACGTTAATGTACATGACAGTTATTCATACTATCAGTTCCGTTCTAAAGAAGCTTTTCTTTGACATATTGAAAGCACATGTTGTGCAAGAGTGTTCGTGTGCAGATGAGTGCGTACGCGCCTACCCGCGTGAGTGCGTGCGTGCGTGTGTGTATGTGAGTGTGGTTTTGGCTGCTTGCTCTAGTCCTGAGTGATGTATGTTTAATGCGAGTAAAGGGATATCTCATTCCGAGTCGACTAGTCCTTGTTCTTTTTCCTTTTAATACATAGCTCATGCGATCTCTCACACTTGGTGGGGATTCGGTAACGTTAGCATTCGTACATCATGCAATCATCACTCAGCTAACATCTGTTTCCTTCGATAGTTGCATCAGGTTTGCTTCACTGCATAGCATCTGACATTTCACAGGCCTCACTTGTCTTATCAATCACAATAAACTCCAATACATTTCGAAAGGACAAATCGCATCCAAATCTATCACCAGTCAACTTTTTCACACATCATACCCTAAACAATTGTTACATCAAGAAACTACTATATCTTACTAATCTCACAAGAAGCATATTGCCAATGCATTTCTTGGGGAATTGGGATATAAAGTTGAATTATTTCTTAAGGTTTTACTGATCCCCTGTGACATTTCAAAACGTTCTGTATATTTTGACAATTCCAATCATTTCGTTCCTTTTTAATGGTTCCATTTTAGAATGCTTTAGGAAATAACCAAATGATCCATTTGGCAATGACGAAACTATATCTGACATATCACATAATTCTGCTACGCCTGATTAACCTGCAAGCTGGTTGTGTTGAAGCGATTCGTGTGTAAGCATCCTTCCTTGGCCATGAATATAATCTATATTGATGATCAGACAGGTTGAAATAAATATGGAATCTTACGTAATTTGATGTTGAGCAGTCAAAGCAGTAAAGGAACGACAGGTACCATGACACAGGAAACGGTGTGCCATTTTGCCAATTGAACTAGGGCCTTTAGCGTGATGAATAAAAGATTCAATCAGCAGTTTACATCTTATTATGATTAAGTGCAGGTCACGAGGGTTGGTTGGGTAGCCTAGTGGCTAAAGCGTTCGCGCGTCACGCCAAAGACCCGGGTTCGATTCCCCACATGGGTACATAAATGTGTTGGTATCTTAGATCTTGGATACTGGATATGTGATACGGACTGTTTCTCGTGCAAGAAACCATCATCTGATTTAGATAGTTGTTCACCAGCTTGTTATTTTCAATCCAAAGAGATACTGAATATGTGATACGGAGTTTTTATCGTGCAAGAAACCATAATTGGATTTAAAAGTGAGTTCATCTTATTGTTATTTTCAATCCAAAGATATCTGTTCATCCAGCACATGCGCGAGACTACCACGGTGAAAACATTTCAGTTTTCAACCGGTGTAATCGATAACATGCTGCTTTTTTCCGTTGCCCTTTGGGAACTTTAAATTGAATGAGCATAACTCACCAAACTTGTAAAGTCATTATCGTGGTACTAGTGGGATGTAATGGAGCAAGTAAGGACATGCAGTTAGCAAAAACTACGGGAGATTTATAAAAACAGTTTGAAGCGGGTTTTTCACCAGAAGATTTCTTCTCGAGTTTACATTGTCAAGAAATACAACAGCATCTGCGAGAAACCTTGATGCATTTTACACCCAGTATTATTCCAGAGATAAACTGTATGATTAATCATCCTTAAATGTGTGCTTTGTGTTTGTGTTTTGTGACCACGAATTTTAAGTTCAGGAAGATTTACGCCATTCGTTCATTGAATATTTTCAATAGTCACTGCTCAACCGATATGAAAACAGGACTTTGGTCATATTTAGCTGTTTAAACTAATGCCACACACATATACAACAGTAAGGTGGGATAACGCTGTTTTGAGCTGTATTGGGGATAAATCATGGTGTACAAGCCTCATGAGGGATGATGATAGATTTGTAGGAATAGGAATAATATTAATGATGGATTGAAAGCGAATCTTCTAGGCAGAGCGACATCAGTCCCTTTGCAGAGAACAGGGAGGTTGATGCCAATGAATTCAGCACAAACATCGGCAACGTTGACAGCGCCGTCTTCAGCTGTAACATTGCCTGCCTTACCTTCGCTGACAAGGTGTGACACTTTCGAAAAACTATCAATTCACTTGAGATTATCAATGACAATTTACATTATTTCAACTAAACAGTCTCTTACTCCACATTTCCGTACGGCCCAGTATCACTTTCCTGAACCATATTTGATTACAAAGTATTTGTTACAATTCTATGGATGGAAAGAAACGACAGATCTTGTTTCAGATCTTAATCGAACATTGCCTGGAGCCAAAGGTAACTTCATGCTATGATCATTTGATTCTGTCTATTTTTCGAGAAATCAGTCTCGAGATTATTAAAAAGAATTTTAACTATTGAAACTCTTACTCTAGAAGTAAGGATCGCCTTCCCTTTTCATAGCTTATAACAAAGTATAATAAATTAAAAAAGGAAGAAACCACATTTACTTTCAGATGTTAAGCTACAGTTAAGGATACTTCATGATGCAATCATCTACTTTAGACTATTTCAAACTGATTATAAATCTGTTGTTCGAAATAGCAAAGGAAGAGCTATAAACCTGACAGTTGTCTGGTACAAGTATTTTGTGTCCGAAAGAAATTGGATTCCTGTATCACGGTTTTCAATTTATCGCGATCAATAAATTTCAACACAGTTAAGGAAACTTTAAGCATCGTTTTAGAAAACTTGTCGTCTCTATCAGGTAATAAATCCATGATCCTCGTAATCTGTCCCCAGCATGACCTTAATATGTTATTAGTCTAATACACTTTGTTTTCATTGAGAACATAATAACAAATTCGAATGTCTAAGAACGGAGTAACATCGCATTTTATTCCGATGAGAATCATTTTGTATTGTACTGTCATGGCAGATGCAGTGAGTATTGTGCTTGCAGGTGAAACATAGTGATTAGTGGTCCTTGTTACGTCAGTCTATTTGAGAATTCCGCCATCCAATACTTCTATTTAGCTTCTATTTGTGACCGATCATTTTACATGCATTGGTGTGTACGTCATACCTTCAGCATTCCATTCAATGTATTGTACATTGTCGAGATTAGGGGGCTAGTGATACGTATTAAATCACATACACACACATAGCATGACTGAATGGGTCGATAGTGTCGAGGACGACACCCACCTTTGCACTGAATAAAGTGAGTGAGTTTAGTTTTTCTCTGCTTTCAGCAGTATTCCAGCAATATCACGGCGGGCCTTGAATGATGGTGTTTCATTCAGTCCGTCTGATTTCAAATCTCCCCAATGAATTGAACTTAAACTCAAAGCAAATAATCGTAAAGCACTCATCCCATCGCCAAAGTAAATAGGAAAAACACACCAACGCTGCAGAATACGGTTATAATTTTTGTCTATCAAATAAAAAACTTGTTTAAATTTTTACTGAAACGGACTGTACCTGGGAACATGTTTTGTGTGGAAACACATGTACAATTATGAACATGAATTTTATTACAAGGTTGTGCCCTGAGAGAACAGTCTGTGGTCAAAACGTCAGCTACTAATGTTATTCATAAACCATCCTTTTTCCAATAACGTATTTCTTCAACGATGCATTCCCACAATGTACAATGCAAAAGCGCGTAATATACAAAGTACTACACATTTTCCGGTTAGATATAACTATTGATTCTTTTACAATTCAAAACGCATCTAATTTCCGAACGTTTATAGGAAGATATTAAAGTCATAATATTAGGTCAATGAAATATCTGCGTCCATGGCACGACTGTGTGTATGAATCGTTGTCAACTATTGAGAACACCAGACAAACGGTCAAGCGTATCCTCCACCACGGACGCATCATCCATCACCAACACACGCAGGGCATGCCAGCTGTTGACCTGAACATAGAAACACAAGTGAAAATAGGACATTGAGTCGGAAAGCATTTCTGTAATATCTCAACATGGTGTCCATAAACCATTAGACCGCCTCCGTGGTGTAGTGGTTAGAGCGTCCGTCCGGAGAGCGGAAGGCGCTCGGCATTTCTGGGTACAACAAGGACTGATCGGCTCGGAGTCAGTATAATGTGTCTGAGTGGGGTATTCATGCTTTACTGCGGTATGATATCTCAGTGAGCTAGCACTATAAAACCAGCTTCAGTCTGGGCTCGTACAAAGCAGGTTGAAACACTTTTCACCCCAAGCGCTGGGGTGAATTCAGTGAATCGTTTGAACTCCGATTTTGCGGGGTTTTTTGCATCGCGTTATTTTTTAACTCTTA
The DNA here is from genome assembly GCA_008038995.1 of Haliotis laevigata. Classification (NCBI taxonomy): domain Eukaryota; kingdom Metazoa; phylum Mollusca; class Gastropoda; order Lepetellida; family Haliotidae; genus Haliotis; species Haliotis laevigata. The sequence continues at coordinate 58,592 of VKKT01001583.1, read as the reverse complement.
AGTTGAATTTGCATTTTTGATGGTTTGTATCTGTAAGTCCATACCGAAAGGTATCAGAATCTTCAAAGTTGTGTTTTATGTTGCATGTGACCTTTAAGTGAGCATTTCATGGTAATTAGGTAAGCTTAAGAGACAAACCTCTTCGCAATAAAGAGTATATTTATGTCCAGGAAAGGATGTCACGAGTACACTACCTACCTTGTTTGCCAAAATACAGATTTGTGACAAAAAATAGGACTGGCGTATTTTGCATATTCCTTGGTGCTAAAATTTACTATGATTTGACACGTTCACAAACAATATCAATCATGTACTGTGTATTGTACTATATATATTATTATTACAGTAAAGTGAAGCTGATTCGTGAAACTGGCATGTGGTACTCGCACTGATTCAGATCTATCATGCAACCATTTGGCTGATACATTTCCATGGCAATGCTTTTCATTACACACAGCGGAACTACATTGATCAGTGATTTACGAGAGTAGGTTTTCATTAACTTGTTAAGGCAATTCGTCCGTTGGCATAGACGGGAGGGGAAGGGTGAAGATTTCATACACCAAAGGATGTGACGTTTCAATTAACCTTGCCTAACCCGCAGATGTTTCGTCTGTATATATGACATAACATTTTGATTAGTTCGGTTGACATTTGTATTTTCCCAACCGAATGATTAATGATTCCATTTCATCGCCATGTCAAATTTAGAACTGTTTTATCACGTCTTATCACAAGTCGAATCTTACAAGTTCTTGACAGCGATTTTCGTCCTCTTCAGTTAGAATGACGTTTACAACCACTTCTTAAACGCTGTTTGTAGATGTGTATGTAATGTTATGATGTCTTGTCATAAGGCAACCACAATAGGGATAAATATGATTTTGTAGTTCCCATATAACTACTTGTTCATTACCAAAACTCTAATGATGCATTGTGACCAGGGCTTGTACGTTATGGTATTGTACATTGTGGAGTTTTCTGAACACGTTAAAGAAGTAAGATGTGGAGGAAACAAATGAGATGAGTTCATGCAGCAATCCACGTGTGTGTATTATGTATTTATGTTGTATCATCTCCTGCAGAGATGCGTTACATCTAATTTATGGGTTTTTAAAAAATGTAAAGGACATTGCAGCGTTATCAGTTTCCCATCTCGTTATAATCGTGAGAACAATTGTACTATCACCCGTTTTTGTGGTTTAGAATTAACTAAATACAATCTTCCGCAGTTTAGAGAGCTACTTTCAAAGTCTTTTCAGTTTACCAATTTATCACAATTTAAGGTCTTTAATAATAATTCAACAAATGATAGGTTTAAAGGTTAACTGGCCATTGGACAAAACAAGGGCAGGACGGCTCCGATTCAGTATATTGTGTTTGAGCAGGTATTCATGTTATACTCAGCGAGGTATCTCAAATGAAACCGACATCTATTCTGACTAGCATTGACTAGCATGCCTTGCCTGACACCGCACAGAATCGTAGAAGGAAACTGTCATGCTACGGCAGCCTGTAGATATACCAGAAATCAAGTGACCAATGGACCAAAGATCAATGGACCATTGATACATTGGAATTACGACCGCTGCGTAGTAGTACAGAGATTACAATGTTTACAAGTAAACAAGATAATATACATTTGTTTTACATTCCACTCGGGGTTATTACTATAGAACAAATGAACAAACAAATGAAAAAAGTGTGAACATTATGCCCCAGAGAAAGTGTATCAGCTTGCAACTGTATTATCCAACAACATCTACTGTAGTAGTTTGTCCATCTGACTTTGCGACACCATTTGCTGTTTCCACCGACCAACTGCCTGATAAATCCGGTTTCTGGGGTAAAGAACTAATTTCGTTCTACTGGAACGGAATTATATTGTAAAAGAAATGCATAAAAGTTGCGATAAAAACGTTTACAGATGTGCACGTCACTTCAATCACATTCTTTTTGCAATGTGTATCATTTGATTTATTTACAAAAAAAACACAATTTAAGAGCACACAAAAATATATACCCCGAAAGAACACCGTAATTGTTTCATCCTGTACACTTGACATCAAAGGACAAGGATTTGTATTCTCATTTCTTGATAATTATCTTGCGCAGAACAGATGGCTCACCGAGATAAAAAGGTCGAAATTTCTTCTTTTTTTCTATTCAAAATCAGCTCTAAGCAAGGTTGCTGAAGGTAGGGTTGACTAAATTTTGTTCAGTGCCCTAAGCGACCACACCGATGCAGAATTATATTCCCTTAAATACAATCACTGACATGCAGTATTACTAGGCACTGGTCCAAACATTATTCTGTAAAATTTTGCTGCACTGTGGCGCTGTCTGTACACTTTATTATATACTGAACAATGTCGCACCGATAGCGATTTCTTAAAGCACACACTTCAATTCACTCTCATTAACAATCAAAACGGAAGATTGAGTTGACACTTATGGTTAACACATTTTTAGGAATCACATTTAGAGTTCACACAAACCAAATTACCAAGAATTGTACCATTACGATACCCCAAAGTCAGTATTGTGTGTGGCCTCTATGGGCATCGATGAAAGCGTTGCGTCGTCTGTACATGGAATGAATTAGCCTTTTAATGAAGGCCATTGGCACTTAAACTCCATACTCTGTGAAATGCATGATCGAGTCTGGCAGCAGTTGTCGGCTTTGGGTGGTCATTCAGTCTTCTTTGAATCTCGTCCCAAAGGTGTTCTACTGGACACAAATCAAGACTGAGTGCAGGTTATTGTAGAGTTTGGATGCCAGGTTGTTTTAGGAAGTCCAATATTACTCTGGCACAGTGGGCACGAGCGTTGTCTTGCTGGAAGATGTGATTTCTGTAACGTCCAAAATGTGGTACAACGTAGGGTCTTATGACTTGGTCAATATATCGAGCAACTGTTACTGGACCGAGATTCTGGAACACCAGGGTGCGAACACAATATCGACTTTCATGAGCAAAAAGCACAGTTCTCAATTGTCGCAAGCACCAATTTCGATGCTGAGTTGCCCATTGCAGTAGGTTTTGGCGGTGATGGGCGGTGAGCACAGGCCTACGATATGGTCTGTCACAACAGAGGTTTCTTTCGCGCAAACGTCGACGCACTGTATCGGCCCTGATGGGTCTGTTGTGAGTCCCAGTTGGCTGGCGTGCTCTTCCCGTCGCCCTGTGGAAGCGAGCCTGCAGATAGTGGCGCACAATCTGTCGGTCTTGACATTTTAATGTGCTGAGGGTTGCCTACTGCGTGGACGGTCTAGGATGCTGTTAGTGACCTGATACCACTCCTGCAGTAGGTAGATTGTCCTAACATGAACATTAAAATGATTGGCAGTCTGGCCAACTTGCAATCGTCCGAATACTTGGTTCCTCTGATCTCTCGTAATTCGTGCCATGGCCATTGTGTCAAAACGAAAATGACTTCAGGCAAGTTCGGGACTCGCTTTCATTGGTAGGGTTGTCACAATATGCACGTGCATTTTCACGAATGTCATACGGAACCTTTTACCACCTCTGCCTTTTTAGGTGCGTTTGATCGATATGCTATTTCATCACAAAGCACACTGATGTTGCTGATACTTGATAATTTGGATTGCAAAACATGTTAACAAAACGATACAGTCATAATAAAAACACCATTTTGTAAGAACAAAATCTTGCATTTGGTTTTCGAAAAGCGACGTTTGTTTTGTGGTTCAGTATACTTTTTAGAAGGTCATGTCACATAATAATAGACAAGTTTGAGACATGCATGTATCCGAATGAGAATTTCAAAGAACAAATATTCGGCACAGATAGATGCACTTTCATATCCTTTCACTTCCAAATAACTCAGCGTTAACAAGAGAAGACACGTCTAGATCCGGGTTAGAATTGATCTTCAGCAACCCATGCTTGTTGTAAGAGGCGACTCACGGGACCCGTGATCAGGCTCTCTGACTTGGTTCACACAAGCCATCTTATCCCAACTGCGTAGATCGATGCTCATGATGTGACAGGTTTTTATTATCTCAATTTCTTTTTTATTGACATGAATTACATTGTTCTCGTAACGATATGGCTGAGATAATGCCGATGTGACGTTAAATCTTAACTCACTCACTCACTCACTCATGATGATGGTCATTGGATTTTCTGGTCCAGACTCGATTATTTACAGACCGCCGCCATACTGCTAGAATGTTGCTTTGTGTGGCGTTTAACACCAACCAACTATAAAAGGAATTAATAAAGAACCGGTATAATTTATAAGGACTTTTTGCCGATATGTACAGGCAACTACGGTTTAAAGAACTCAAAGGGATCAGTACATACATTTCGTTATAAGCGCAGCCATAATGCCCATATACAGTAAGTGGTCGGCATACACAAACGGTTTGTTATGTCCGTGAATTCGTTATAAGCGTGTTCAATATAAGCATAGTTTACTTATATGTTCATGCTATACGTGGAATACTAGGGGTCTTTACATCATACGTTTCTCATCCTTTCCGCCAGTGTTATCAACATGAATAAGTACAACACAATCAAGGTTTTTGATGCTATCTGTAGACGCCGTAATTATATCACAAAGATAGGAATGACTTGCCACGTTAGAACAGTCACTACATCAATGTTATGTGTTTAAGACAGTTGAGACAATTCTCATTTACAATGATCAGAAATTGTTGGAGATTACCTCCCAACCACGATAAACCTTTGTGGTGGAAGCACACTGCAGCCAATGAAATGCTCATTCCGGGGATCCAGATTCCAGTCATCTCAATATCAAATCCCATGATGATTACTTTAGGTTTACTACGATAGATGTTACAGACGTAGCTGCGATAAAAGAGACAGGACGTACTACTTAGTGCTGACAGCTGCTTACCGTATTTGTAGATGAGGGTGTTAGACATAGGACATGTTGGGTATTGCTACTAAGAGATATTTGTAGAAGACTGTAGAACTGATATACCAGGTGGAAGGAGCAGGACTTAACCTCTGAATTAATGAGTATGTGAGTGAGTGAGTGTTTTTTAAAACCGCTTTAAATATTTCCTGTTTAATCTTCTGTGACAGGCTTGCAAAATGAAAAAATAAATCTCATCTTTAAATGTTGAGGACTTCTGATGTTACGTAGCTATTTATAGACAGAGTGACGTTGTGATGGAAGATATTTATGCATAAATCTGATAAATCTAGTGTGTTTTGACTTGTATTTTGTTCAGTTACATAACGATTCATTCCCGTGGGTATCTGTTTAGTTTTAATAGGGCAGGCATTGATGATGCTTATGATGATGGTGATAAATATTATGCATATATGTTTATAAATTAATCCGATTTTCTATTGACTGCACAAAACTACGAACGTTTATCAATATACCAACAAAAGTCCCTACAATGCATGTAGTTTACACTACTTCATGCTCAAAGGATATTACCTATCTGGACTTAGAGTGTTTTCAAACTTCTGGCTACTAGCTCATATAACTTTGACAGTTCACTCCGAACTTCATAATTCATAATTTTATAGTCCCAGTGGCGTTCCTTAAAATGATTGACATACTTTCTGGAAGTATTTCTGAATAAATCGTGTTTCTATTTCATGCACTTTTATAAGAATACACAAGAATAAACTGAAACTTATAGACCTAAGGGAGCCATTCAGGATCTATACTGACAATAACACATGCTCAGCAGACAGAAGTCCTATAAAGAGACCATGGAGCATATGGAATATGTATATCTTTCAAGCTTCATAAACCAAATCCTCGATGTCTGAGTTTATTCCCAAATGATTGTTTTTAAAAAGTTAGAAAAGTCTATATTATCATTTGCACAACGAAGACCAACGATGTGTTATTGCAATGAATATCTCATTGCAGTTTTCAAAAGGATGCATGTCTGTCAGTTATAGAAAATATTCACTCGACTGATATATTTCATCAAAGAAAATTATATCACACATCAATAAAAATCCATATTGACAATAAAATAATGGAAATGTGGTAATTGTATTTATTTCCTACCAACATTTCATTACGAAACCAATATCTTAAAAAGAAATATTTTGTTAAATATACACTATTAATAGACCTCATGTGATGCATCTCACTGACGATAATTCCGCGTCTAAGCCTTTACTGGAGTTTCTGTGATTGCAATATAACCCCTACAGTGCCAGACACTGTAATAAGCGTTGTGTCCGATTCCAAACGTATGTCTGCGGAGAGTCTACTGCTGATAAAACGAGCATCATAGGTTGTCTCAGATGTATTGCGTTTGTTACTGAAGGACTGTATCGTGAATACAAAGTGACATGTAATGCATAGTATATCATAATGTTCCAGACGTCCCGACGTGTTTGTACATTCATACCATGACAAGGTTAATTATATTGTCAGTTCCGCTCTAAAGAAGCTTTTCAGTGAGTTGTTAGCAACTGTAGTTCATGAAATCTATACTAGGCACATAAAGAAACTGTGCATACAAAAATTTAAAATCTAAATTTATCAAA
>VKKT01001582.1:118769-129387 GCA_008038995.1 Haliotis laevigata | reverse complement strand
GTCACCTCATGATGGGAGTACGCTTATTAGGGCTCACCTCTGACTCTAGTTTATAGAATACCAATTTGTGGGGTCACACACATGAAACGTATTAGTGCTGCTGTTGAATCGATGAAATATAATAATGGAGGTCGTTTCAAGTGAAGCCATCACCGGTCAAATCAAGAATGAATCCAGTTCATCATAAATGTCCTGCAAATTATGGACTTCAAGAAAGATCTTTCTAAGTGCTCCTCATACAAATTACTCTCAACAATTATTCCTGCTTTTCACTTACGATGGACGTACCACTAATGGACAAACAAACACGGATGCCTGAACTTTCCATTGATCTCCCAGTTTTGGATAGGGCGTCATCATTGTTTATCAAAGCAGATTGATTTGGTGGAAGTGTAAACTAATGCTGAGTAGTGCTGTCCACTATTTATCCAATTATGTCCATATGACTTCACTGGTGTCTCCCATGCTAGGGGTCCCATGCTTCAGAATGCTAGTTTGCATAATCTGACGAGTTATATTTCCATGGTTAATGTACCTTCCTTTCCACAGTTTCCTTGACCCGTTAGTCTTGATCTGGATTTTCTGTCACCATGTCGAGTTGGCTTGAAACGACTCACTCATACTCGTTCACTTTTGATTCTCATAGATGTCCATCATTTTGAAGATCTGGGTTAGAATTGGTCTCCGGCTATCCATGATTGTCAAAAAAGGCGACTAACGGAATCGGGTGATCTGGCTTGCTCGATAATCATTGGATTGTCTGGTTCAGAACAAGACTAATTGATTAACAATTTGTTTTGACAGTCATACCATTCCTTCTCCTGAGCTTTGTCTTCCATTACAATCTTTACATAAGACCATGCGTCGTGTTCTGTGTGTCAAATTGTCAAAAATATGTATTTTCCCATCGATCAGTTGGTACTGAAATACATGGCAGTAAGTTTAAATAAATAATCACACAAATCCAATTTACACTTTATCACAATCAGCAGAATCAGTTTCAGTCTCAAAATGATTTTGAAATATTTGTTTTAATAAAGTTGAGGAATGCAACATTTTCCTGGAATCAGCCAAAATATTTGAATATCTATCACGATGGTTTGCATCCTTGACTGACTGCTTTGTCACGTGATCAGACGGAGAGCGCTGCTTGGTCATACGATTGAATGGTGGGCGTGGAATCACTGTCTGGGTAAACTGAGCAACGTAGTTTTGAACAGTAACCAATTGTATATTCAAAGGTAACGGAAGGTTTTGGACACGATATCATAAGAATGAAATCCCCTGAAGAAGGACCACAAGTCGTAATCAGGGCAATCCTGATGGGGATCATGGCACACCTTGAACTGGAACACTGTAGTTTACAGAGCCATCCAGTTTCACCTGCACACTTGTTGAACACTTGCTATTGGATGAATAGGTTCTGCCTGAATTATAAGTCAGACATCTGATTGAAACTTGAAACTTACAAATGTACATACCGTTGTATATAGTGTGTAGCAGAGAGTCTGACCCAGTATCTGACCCACTCCCGCTGACTCAGCATCTGACCATTTCCATCCCACAGTTATCAGTCGCGGCATCGACGCATCACCCAATGATCCAGCTCCAACGTCTTCACCATTGCCAACAACTACGACACAAGCTCCACCCACGAACAAAACAGTGTGTTATCCAGTTGTCGGATGCTTCAGCAACTCCCCGCCATTCAACAACGCAGCATCAGTACTTCCGATCACACCCGAAGCGTTAGGTACCGGGTTCTTGCTTTACACACGTAACAGTACTGGCCCCGACGACTATGACGAACTCAACTACACCGATCCATCTAGTGTTACCGCATCAACGTTTCAACCTCAGAAACTGACTAAAATAATTGTACATGGCTTCTCTAACGGTGGCAATACAAGCTGGGTGCAGGCGATGAAGGATGCATTTCTGAAACTGGTTTGTTGTGACATTCAATATTTATACTTTATTGCAAATTCAGCAATAATTCAGCAATAACACACCGGATTGAACGCTTTGGAACTGTACATAATATTAGTAAGCAGGTTACAGAACCTGGCCAAGCTCAGTACTAGCTTATTACTTCTTTAGTGAAAGAGACATTTCGGATTTGAAAATATTATTTAGCACTCCAAGTACTTTTACAACGTCCAAACGCAACCCATGTACATTCACAATAAAAATGTTTAAAAGAAGAAAGATGTGTTGGTGTAACACAAATTAACCAGGTTAGTCTTATAGTCATTGGTCAAATTGGTCTCTATTGATTATAGATAGGTCTACAAAGAAGAAAACAATGTAATAAGTCGTATGAAATCGAAAGTCCATCTTATCGTGCATACTCAAGGTTCAGTGAATTTCTCAAAAGGACTAGGTTTTGACAAAATTTACACTTAATATGCTTAAAATCTAAACATTTGGGAACTTTCGGATAGTTGCTATTCCTCTCTTTTCATGAACCACTCATCCAATGTGGCTCATCTGACAGCATGCATAAACATGTGATTACTTGTCATCTTTCAGTGCAAGTCTAACTATATGATTTACACCTTTCAGGGTGACTTTAACGTTTTTGTGGTCGACTGGAAAGCGGGGGCGGCGTTTCCGGATTACGCCCACGCCGTAGCCAACACACGGTTGGTTGGCGCCCAGCTGAAGGCTCTCATCGATCTTCTCAGAGGGGCGGGGCTTAGACTAAAAGATGTTCACTTGATTGGTCACAGTTTGGGAGCCCATGTTTCCGGCTACACTGGAAGACGACTGGGAGGCAAAATTGCCCGAATCAGCGGTACGTTGTTGACCAGTGGTCAGATCTGGTTACATAATAGGTGTAAATTCACGAACCAAGTCACATAACGAGTGTTATGCTTGTTAGCGACTTGGCAGATTCGGCGAAGGAACTGTGTCCACATTTACCAAGATATGAAAGAGTGTAACACAATTCTTACTTAGAAATTGTCCGATCAAGGTAAATTTCAAGGCGTGCGATACGGGTTAGAATTGGTCTTCAGCAATTCGTGCATGTAAAAGGATCAGGTGGTCAGGCTCGCTTACTATGTTGACACATGTACATGTCATCGTATCCCAATTATGTACATCGATGCTCATGTTGTTGAACACTGGTTTATCTGGTCCGTTATAGTTGGAATACTGCTGAGTGCGGTGTAAAACAAAAAAGAAACAACTTTCAATTTTCCTATATATATGGAAACTGGAAACATTTTTTGCTTTATTCAATGTCCTCTAAGTATCATCTCTGATGCAAGGATAACGTAGGTGGGGTAATCTGGCATCGTCAATGTGACATAATCTTTAACAAAGTGCCTCTGAACAAAATTTGGATGCATGTATATGATGGATTGTGTATCCAATATTTCAGGAATGGATCCGGCCGGACCAAGCTTCACAGATTTACCAACGGAGGTTCGACTCGACAAGTCTGACGCAGTGTTTGTTGACGTGACACACACAAATGCCGGTAGTTTGGGCACCACGACGCCCTCTGGGGACGTGGACTTTTACGTGAACGGTGGCCAGAACCAGCCCGGGTGTCCGTCAAGCTCGTTGTCAGGAACTATTCAATCTCTCTTCGGAGGCGGAGGTATCCAAATAGTTTTGGGAAATTATTTGTGAATTTGAATAATGTGACGTTACATAAGCCTTAATTAATCACCGATGTCCCATCGTCCGATATGACATTTACATTTGAGAAAATACACAAGGAAAATAAGAATAGTCACCCTATATTTTCTCAACTGTAGAAATGAAAACACTTGTGAACTTGTCTTTTAGACGCATTATCTCAGTCGATTTACCATATTTATGAAGAGAATCGATTAAACGTGACTGATAATGGTTCATGGTGACAGAGTCCTGCATACCTGCATGTTCCGACATACGTGTTTTAGATGTTGCTAAAGCTGTTGCCTGCAATCACGGTCGGTCACACAGATTTTACACTGAATCCTTGCTAACATCCTGCCCCTTCACAGCATACCCCTGCTCAGACTATGTAAGTATGCATTGTGCGTACAGCGTGTTTGTTTGTGTGCGTGTGTGTGCGCCGACCAATGATACGAGTGGACTTGATTGTTTGCTCCTCCAGACGTAGTATTACATTGACCATCTAGAAGCACCTCCCAAAACATTTCCCATTTAACCACCAGATTGTTGACAATATCGACCCCCTCAGTACTTACTTGTATCCGCCCTTGTTACACAGATGAAGCTTGTGATGTTATTGTGTGTCCAAATAAGGTTAAAACATGACTGTAGACCGCTGTGAGAACTACATTCTGATGGTGTGGGTGAGTCAGTTAGTTGCTTGGAAGTATGAGTCAGTGCTACGTGTAATTTGTAATTCCTTGAGTTTCATTACACCAAACGAGCATATGAAGAGGAATGATGAATGCTGAGGTTCTGTTCTTATTGGTTTTACAGAATTCTTTCAACAGAGGTCGCTGCTTGACTTGCGGGAATCAGGGTTGTTCGCAATACGGGTTCTACGCTAGCGACTACAAGGCCCGCGGCTCATTTTACTTCAACACTGGAGCCAAGTCGCCATATTGTGGTACCAGTACTTACTTTCCTACCGTCGGACGTAATGTGTACTGAGTTATCCCCCTTTAGTCGTGTCATGATCCCTACATGTCAATATACTGCACAACGAATCATCGTATTTCACGTGGACATTTGTAATAACAACATTTAGTAAGCTGGGTTAAAATCCGCTCTGGCGGTATTCTGGTTAAACCACACGGGGTTTATACAATTGGAGAAGAAACACTTTTATTGAAAATACAAAACACGTATAATCACTCGGACGTGAAAACAGAAAATTACTTGACGATTCGTATCAAACTAAAGTATTTATCGGTCCAGTACATCTACTGTTGTTTCGGCGTGTCTGTAGATGCGTGTAACACAACTTATTGTTAGGCGGGCAAATTCACTCGCCATCAGTTTGTAGTGGTTCTGCTCCTCGTCTGTTGTAGGTTATAACTATGGCGTGCAGCTGACGTCTCCTGATGGCATTAAGGAGACTAAGGGGAAGCTGGCCATCAGGCTGATCGGGGAGTGGGGAGACAGCGGCTTTGTAACAGTCACAGGGTGAGAGATCAGTGCTGGCTCAGTTCCGACTCATTACTTACACAAACATGCACACTCGTCATTTTAATATATCATAAAACGTTCTTCAGAAAACGTGTAAAATATGTCCAACTATCTGTTAATGACATTCAAAAGTTTTGTTTTCACAACAGATTATTTATTTCTTTGTAGGGACGAAACTCTGAAACCCAAAAGTACAGTATCCCGGGTGGTTGTCTCCCCTGTCGAGGTAGGGGAAATTACTTCCATAGAAGTAAAGTACATCAAGTTCACCGGGTTCTGGCTTGGTGGTGGAGAGGACATCTTTGCTTTGGATAAAATCAAGATCCAATCTGGAGAAAATGGGTCAAGGTGAGTTCAGACAGAAATTATACTCACAACTAATATCATGTTTATCACACTATAGTGTAAATAGGGTTTATAGAGGGACCAAATCACTTTTGAACCTTAACTTGTAACGTTAGGTGATTGACTGACTATGTGCTTTATTCGTATTATGGGGAGGGGCCAGACAGGGAAACAACAAGTACCATCATTTACTATATTTCGGCACGACGTAGTCGGGGATCATACCCCCGACCATCCCCTCTTAGGACTGACGTAATATCCCCCAGGACACCCAATGGTCTACGTAGCTGCTGTTCACAATTCCGTGTTTACCGTTTCCAGTGAAACCTATAATCCTGGGTTCGAATCCTTCTGTTGCATTACGTTTGGTTCCACCAAAGTGATAAACGTCTTAGACCAGAATCACTTCGGGGTTTCCTCCAACATTACCCTCATATAACCGTTCAAAGCGGCATTAATCCAACTCAATCACTAACTCTCCCATCGACCATGGCAGTCTCCTATCCCTGCATTTCACACGGTAATCTGACACGCCATGTTAAAGATGAAATCCTGGTGAAACTCCCAATTTCGTCCATTAATTTTTTAATACATGTTACAATGATTCATACCATGTTCAGTAAGCTGTTGCAACATGATGTCTACAACACGACGTTTTGCTTCAGCTACCTGGTGTGCTTGGGGGGCCGTCTTCTGCATCAGAACACCCCTGTCAAGGCTGCTGTATCAGGGAAGTCATCCTGCTCATGAACATTGTGCTTCTTTATCTTCGAATGGAAATAAATAGAGCAATTGTTTTTGCTTAAAATGTCTTCAGAATTATATTCGTATAATGTGTACAGTGCGGTTTTCGCTCAATGTTTTGCCTCAACGTGTAACGTTAGATTTAGCGTTGGTCTTACCACTTGACCTGTGGAGATCGTGATTGAAACAAGTTTGGGGGGAAGCATTGTACAGCTTATGTATCTCCATTGACAGTAGCTGGCGGATTCATATCACACCACGAAGCTATGACAAGGTTGCTGTGAACAGTCTATTCAGCTTCGCCCAAACTATGAAGATAGTCAATAGAATAAAACATCCATTTAAATTTTCTTTATCTTGGGGAGTACATCACTCTGGATGAACGACATGTGTCCCTCATAAAACACTGTCGAGATTCGTTGTGCGGATTTGCTCCAGGATCCGCTTATGTTTGGTTCAAATTCCAGCTTTGTCTTACGACTTATGGTTTACCAGTTTTGATCTGTTTCCTCCAACTTTACACTTTCCATTGACCCGCCACGACACATCTGGAATATTATTTTACACCAGAAGGACAAGATAGACATTTTGATAAACCAAATAATTGTAACTGAATCGTAATACGATGCACGTCAATCGGCTGCTGCTACAGGCGGTGTGGTTGGGCAGCCTAGTGATTAAAGCGTTACCTCGTCACTGTTCCCCCACATGTGTGCAATGTGTGAAGTCCATTTCTGGTACCCCCCGCCGTGATATTGCTGAAATAGAACTCACTCACACTCACTCATGCTACTTGTTTCGGCAAAGTAAGATGAATTCTTGAAATGTCTGACGATAGTCCTTTCAATGGGAATATTTCAGACAAAATGCCTGTTCCAACGTTTCATCATATCTTATGCTTAGGCTGTCCGTGTGTTCCCAATCTTGGAATTTTCATTTCGACCTGAAAGAATAAAACGTTTTCTTGTCTCAATTTTCCCAAATTCCGCTGTTGAAATTCAGCCCTGGTGTGCTTAGAACCTCTGAACTTTACACACTCATCGAAGAACAGGTCAGCTTGATCTTTCCATGTCTATATTTATCAAAATATGTCCCCGAAGCAAGGCGTTTCTATTTGCACCATAACTCACTTTGACGACTATTACCGAGGGATCTAAAGTATATAAATTCAAGAACACGTTACACAATTAATGAAGAACATTTGTAGTATGTTTTTTCGCCCGCCCGCTGATTGCGTTTGCAGACAAGAAACACATAAAACTGGCGCATGGCCATTGGCATAAAAAATGATCATGTTGATTCAAGGGAAGCCGGATGTGTAGAGTTATATTTTACTAGCGCTTCTATAACCTTTGAGTAGGGTGAGCGGGCACTCGCGGAGAATTGAAAATTGTTTGTTTGTTGTTTAACTCCGCAGTCAGCAATATTCCAACTGCATGACTGTGGTTTGTAAATAACAGAGTCTGGATCAGACAATCCAGTGATTGACATCATAGGCATTGATTTACGCAATTGGGAGACACTGTCCTGCATCAACAAAGTCAGGATCCTAACCGGTGGAGACTTGGAGACAATCACCTCAGCGCGCTAACGATCTTCATATGTTATAGACGTGGAGCATTTGTCGAAGAAATCAGTTCATTGCTACTGAATACTAAACAGCCCACGTAGACATTTGTGTACTTCTTTCAGATTACAATGTTATTAAACAAATATCATACAGACCAGAATTGTGTGATCGCAACTTCGTCGGAATGGTCCCTACATGTTCTCCTTTGGGGTTGGTGTGATGACTGTTGTATGAAGAGTGATTATAAGTGATTAAAGTGAAGTTTAAATATTCTGGTGCAAATTTCCCTTCACCAAAGCACTAAAAGGAAAAGTTTTAAGGTATTATTAGAAGATAGAAATAAAAGAAACCCGACCCTTGTTATACTGGGCACAATCTCTAAAAATTAGTTCAGTAGGTCTAGAATGAAGATGATGGTTTGTCTCTTGGTGTCACTTATTCAAAACAAGAATCATGAAGAGCAAGCCTTCTTCTCGCTCAGTCACAACACTGGTGCAGTCGATCCATTGAATAATCTCCACGTGTAACACACCGGAACCGTATGATAGACGAGATCTTAAACATTGCCATCTCTAATTATAACGTAGGCCTACTGCATTCAGTAACACTTGTATTGTCCAAATATGTAATGATAATAGTCGAGCAATTTGTTTGCAATGTTTTTTGGTTTGCATTCTCAGAAAATAATCTTTATTTAAGATGATAGTGCTTAATAATCTAGGTTATCTTATCAGAAAGAGACACGGAAAGTTTCTTCTTTCTGTATATATACCTTTATCTGCTATCAAACAGAAGTAATCACAAGTGACCTGTGATTATACCCGGGCCTCTGAGTTTCGCTGACCTGTGCAACATGTGGAGTGTTCTTGTAGTACATCTAGCGACATCTTCAGGTAGGCCTGTCCTCAAAAATTCTGAACTAATCAGAGGAAGTACTAGGCCTGTAGATAACGTGTTCAAAAGTCTTTAAAGTCCACAATCTAAGACCTTCATAAAATGTCTGATAACACATTTGGGATCTCACTGTTTAGCAAATTTTACGAATGTCTGTCTTTACTTAGGAGAATATACATGCCTTTCTAGTAGTTATGTGACAGTTGGCAATTAATAGATATATTTCAATTATATAATTTTTCAATATTTGTTGGCAATATATCGGAGACCAAAACATTGATGCCTGGTTGCCACGATACACAACCAGCCTGCATGTCGCTGGCTGTCATTCACCCACCAACTACACTGCTGGTCAAAAGAAAGTATACCTTTGAAATTCAGAGTTTACGCTTCTCTTTATTGTGAACTGTTAAATAGCTACCTCTGGGTTTCTTGAGACGCCATGTGCACATCACCTGTAGTCGCTGATAGTCATTGATATGTTGCATTTAATATTCAACGGCATTTGTGTCCATTTGATCCACACTGAGCCGGGTCTTCATACAGACAGGCGGCCGGGATCTAACTTTAACAATTCGGGGCGTAATCAACATCTTATTAACCCTAACGATGTCAAGGCATTTTCAGTTCTCGTAAATACAGTAAATAGTTATAACATCTTTCAGTCCTATTCAGCGCAGCGACATCACCAGCTCAATCCACACAGACAACAAGTTTTACACAGATACCAACTTCGACAAAGGGAACCACTTTGGCACAGACAACTAATTCGCCAAAAACAACAGTTTCGACTCATACAACAACACCGACGACTACAACAACCCCAGATCCTCGCACGAATACAACAGTATGTTATCCGCGTGTTGGGTGCTTCGATAACATTCCGCCATTTAACATAGCAAACTTGGCGCTTCCTGTGGCACCGGAAGTAATAGGGACTAGTTTCTGGTTATACACGCGTGGAAGTTCTGGTAACGGTGGCCACGATAATCTCAACTACACCGACCAGGACAGTGTCACGAGGTCAAGGTTTGACCATGCGAAGCTGACAAAAATTATAATTCACGGTTACAAAAGAGGAGGGAACTCATCATGGGTACAAAACTGCAAAGATGCTCTCTTACGAAAGGTAAAACAATAATATTTACACGATACATGTAAGGGTGTATATTTATGTATATTAAAGGGAGTCTTGAAATAGCCTTGCCTTTGGACTAAATTAAGTCCTTTCAAACACGGTATTGTAATAAGTGGCTGGAATACATCATCTATTTGAAATCTACACAAAGTATCTTCTTTTAGGGCGATATGAATGTTATCATTGTCGACTGGAGACGAGGTGCAGTTGCTGGTGATTACGACCAGGCTGTTGCAAACACAAGATTGGTTGGAATACAGCTTAAGGTCATGGTAGATATGCTGGTAAAGGCGGGGCTAAAGACGAAGGACGTGCATCTGGTTGGGCATGATTTAGGTGCTCACATAGCGGGCTATTATGGTTGGCTAATGATGGGCGCCATTGCGAGAATAAGCGGTAAGAACCTGTTAACACGGGTTAACTGACAAGTTGTGTGGCTCACTTCATAGGAAATGCGTATGTCAAGAAAATGCTTAACTCTCAAATCTTTCTTGTTTGTATTTGTTTGGGAGGGGAAGACGATGCATTGCGGTTAATTCGCTGTCGCAAGTCATTAACATAAGCTGGGGCTGTCACTGTCTTAAAATGCATATTCTTGTTACAATGACAACACAAAAAATTTCATTGTTACGAGCTTCCTTCTATATTGGGCTTCGAACGTATATCACCTCTCGTACCACTAGGTACACGATATATCGTTACATCAATACACAGAACAATATGTGGCAGGCAAAGGTAGTTCATAATAAAAATGTATGAGTAATCAAAGAGTGAGAAAATAATTGCAACATTTAAGATTTACACAT
>VKKT01001582.1:96809-118754 GCA_008038995.1 Haliotis laevigata | reverse complement strand
TTTCAAGCCCTGTATCCTACAAACACTTACGTGTTGTTGATATCTTGAATGGTGTAGATCTAAATAGTGACATTTTCATTTTGATAGGGCTGGATCCCGCGGGACCCAATTATGATCATGCACCAGATATTCTGAGGTTAGACAAGACCGACGCCATATTTGTTGACGTCACCCATACAAATGGCGGCTTCCTAGGTCAAGAATTACCTTCCGGTGACGTAGACTTCTATGTGAATGGTGGCAAGGTACAGCCCAGATGTCCGACTACAGCACCGGCTGCACTGGGACCAATGCTTATAGACAAAGGTGCTTGATACTTTTTGAAACGGATTCGACTTTGTTTAAGCCCGACACCAGACATGTATATGTTTGAGGAAGAATATCAGTGAAAATATATTTGGTCCAGTATGACGTATAAGGTGTGTTAATACAGTCTTCAGTGTGAAATTACGATAATCTGTAATCCAGATATACTCTTGATTACTATTCAGTGTTACAGCTGATGTTGAAATATTTGGCGATATATTGAAAGGCAAAAGAAAATATGCTAAAATAGCTGTTGTCGAATTTCCTTATTTGTATGTTAGCATCGCTCATTCCTCCACAGTATGTAATTCTGTAGCTGGGTATTGTTGTGTAACAATAAATTGTCCAACCCTACCATGGATGAATGAGTGAGTTTAGTTTTTCGCCGCTTTTAGCAATATTCCAGCAAAAAAACGGCGGGGAACTCCAGTAATAGAGTTCATACATTGTGCCCATGTGGGGAATCGAACCAGGTATTCGGCGTGACGAGCGAACGCTATAATCACTAGGCTACCCCACCTTCCCGTACCATGGATTAAATGTTGTATATTTGTGGTGAAAAAGGCAAGCGAATGTTTCATGAAGATAATATCTCCATCAACCTTTGAGTATTTTATAATTGTATGATATAAAATATCATATTTAAATTTCTAAAATAGATTCATATTTAACATATTAGAACAATGTAGTAGTTTGAGTGCCATTGCAGTGCATTGTTTCATACAACATTCATAACCTAAGAGATTTTCAACTTAATATCACAGATAAGGTGAATTGATAGGTATAGTTCACTTTGTCTGGGCTTAATGTGTCAATTGGTGGGCGTGATGAAGAAGATGATAAACACCGCGTGGTTTTCACTAAGGGGCACTGACGGAAGTCATTGAAGATCTATATTGCCAAATTATTATTGTTTGAAACAATTTTTAATCTAGCAAAATATATTGAATACAATAGTTACACAGAAAAACTGTCTAGCTGTTACCTTGACCAAGACTTGGAACTGTCTTCAGTCTCCAGTCCACAAAGACAGGTCCCAAGTATCCTGCTCAGTATTCATAATCTAGTCCAAGTACCCCAAACCCAGGTGACTAAATGGAAGCGAATAGAGTGGATTATACAATTGTGACTATACCATGAGCATATATTTCTTTCAGCAGTAGTTCAACTGTATGATGTTGTTTGCAAACAAATCGAGTCGGGACTCGAAAGCAGAAAGGCAAAGAACTATTGATACCAAAACCAAATCGTTCATGTTTCAGACGCAAACAACACACTAGGTTGCAGCAACGCCCGAGCCACTGACTACTACATAGAGTCCATCTCCACGCCCTGTCCGTTCACAGCCTACCCCTGCACGGACTATGTACCTATACATACTTTATGCTACCATAGACAATGTGTTTAAAGTGTTAGTAATGCATAAATGCTTTAACCGCATGCGTCTATCAACAACTAAAACTGAAAGAACAAATCAAGTCGTCTGGAAACATAAATCAATATTGTCGTCATATTTTATACCGGTATTTTAAGAATTCCTCAGAAACGTAAGCTTTCACTTTTAAGGTTTTAATCACAACGTACCTTTGCAGAAAACCTTTAAAAATGGCCTCTGTCTGAAGTGCGGAACACGAGGTTGCACCCAGTTTGGTTATTATGCGGACCAGTTTTCTGCCCGTGGAAGCATGTTCCTGGACACTGGTGGCACGTCGCCGTTCTGTGGTCAGTTCATTGTCCAAAGTATCATGAGTAGTTTAAACCGCGAAGGTTAACGAACCGACATAAATTGTTAAAAGGGTAAATAACCACAAACATCAGTGAGGAATATGAATTTTATAATATGAGGTAATATTGGAATACACAGAATCAGATATATAATCATTACGACAATACAGATAGTGAAATATGTCACAGCAGGCTCTATTAAACGAATGCATAAATCAATTCGCTCACGAATGTCAAGAACTTGTAAGAGTTGAGTGAAGCAATGTTTTGAGTCAAGTAATGGCTGAGTGTGGTAGGGGTTCTGAGAAACAGTGTTGGGGGCAGGCATCAAGAAAAGGCAGTGATAGCCTGGGCAAGTAAATGGTAGAGTCAGATCGGAGAGGATCTCATGTCATATATATACTTCCCATCAAAAGATTAAGCTCACTAGTGTAAATATAGCCACTTCCTTCAGGCAACTGTTCTAAACTAAATTTTGCAAAGTATTCCATTCTGTTTAAAACGTACCGTTTGCACATTAACTGATGTATTATTAAACAAATTCGTAACATTGAAAATATTATTGTCATGAGTTCAATAAATGATAAAAGTCAGTGAAATTTATAACAAAATGTTACAGTAAAACGCAGTTGTTCACATGCACGATATTTGCACATGCTTTTCAGCAATTTGATGTATGATCCTCGTGCAAATCATCTGCATAAGGTTTGCAATTGGTTCCCCCAAGTTAGTGGAGAAATCAATCTTTGATGTAACCATATATATATGCATAACATATAGTGAGTCTAAACTTTTGATGGGAAGTATATAATCTCGCTCTCAGGATGCCAGTTAGTCTTTTCAAGTGTCAATACACAAAGGTAGATAACTCTCAACGTCATATTTTATGAGCGCTTCTATCTATATATTGTCGCTAACAATTGTGTACTTACTCCATCTACTCATAAATAACAGTATGCCTCCTTTTTATGGTGAGTTCATGTCTATAGTTACCTGTAACCCAACACTGTCCCCGGTACGCCGTAACCTGCTTTGTCACCAATGACACGTCTCTCGGATAAAAAAGCATCGTGTACAACAGGTTTTCACTATGGTGTGGCGCTGAAGGCCGCGGACGACGTGAAGGAGACTCAGGGCCAACTAATCCTGAATCTGGTCGGCCAGTGGGGAACCAGTGGGTTCATCGCAGTCACGGGGTAACTAAACAAGTCATCAGCGGTTGCCACATTTACTCTGTACTATAGTCCGTTTGGCTCAAAAGCGGACCGATGAATTGCAATCTAACTCGAAAACTAATAAACATAAAATACAACATACCCATAGCCAGGTGTTCGAGAACGGATGGAGACGGCACAGCACAGGTTAAGGAATAAATAACTTTGTCTGTGAACGTGCTTTCTCTGAACTCCTCCCTCGTAACAAACACTGAACTGTGTCAAAATTTTAATGATAGTTTGTTAAACAACTTTATTATTTTTAGGACAAAAATTCTGCAAAAACCTCAACGAGTGGGTATGATGTTTTGATTATGATCAGCGTTTCATTGAGTATGTCATGTTTATTAGTTTTCGAGTTAGATTGCAATTCATCGGTCCGCTTTTGAGCCAAACTGACTGTACATTAAAACACCGAAACATCCTTGGTCATGACCCCATTAGACAGGAAGCTTCAGGGCCACCTCAACCTTGCAGGTCGATATTAACTGACTACTCTTTGATATCATCTGCCTCGAGCTTATGATTTATTTATCCGGGTGATTTCACCGTTACCAAGAGGAATAATAATACAATGTTACATTGAACATCGTTATTCACAGTGTGTATGAGTTGCCCTTGGTCTCTGTGGGGGACGTGCAATCTGCTCTACGGACGTGTATTTATCGTCCCTCTTCATAAGATTCACTACAATGAACTTTTAGATTCTTTTTCTATTGCGTCAGCACTGATTTGCATAATACGTCAATAGTCAACCATAGTTTGTTTCTGTATTTCGTGAGCAAAGGTGTCTGTATTGCACTAACGAGTCAAGATGGCCGTCCTTGACCTTGTTAAAATCTTGCCTCCTTGACCTTGTTAATTTCTTACAGCACGGTGGTTAAGTCAGCCTCATTGTGAATTGCATTTCTATCTAGGCCTTGGAAGGGGAACGGGAAAATACTCAAGTACAAGAGGATAATTCCTCAAAAGTTTTATTCGAATAATGGCTGGACCAAAATCGTATTCGGGTACCCCAGTACCCGCTCCATCACACTGAAGTTGATAAAACAAGACGTAACACACCATGGGCATGTACATGTATCTCAATGGCATCTTGAACTGGAGTGGGGTGAAGGTTTTATCATAAAATAACTAACACATTTGTTTTAGGAATACGAAGTTGACCCCGAAATCAACGGTAGTGCAAGTTGTTGTTGCCAAGAACGAGATAGGAGATGTGACTGCTGTGGAGGTTAAATACGTCAAGAATTCAGGCTTCTGGTTCGGCGACGGAGAGGATACATTTGAACTCAGCAGTGTTAAGGTTACTTCCGGTGAAAATGGCTACTCGTAAGTATTCTGACATACAATCAGTACATTACTGAGTTAATGGAATCTTCCTATAGTTGGGGGTCTTGCGGTTAGAGTGTGCGCTCATCACGGCGAAGAACTATGTTCGATTTCTTCCTGAGTACAATGTGTGTGGAGAATTTTGGTGTGAAAAATTGAAACTCAATCACTGAACTATTTTGCTGCCACAGAAGGTTTTCGTAATATATGGAGACAGAAAATATATTGGCTCCACATTGCACTCCTTTTGAAGAATTGTCAGGCCGCGCACGAATGGAATTTTCCGCTATTAGAACAGATATGGATTTAGCATGTTGTTCAGACAGAAATAATGAATTCTCATACTGACAAGATGACAAATTTTAGAATAAAACGGCCATAATGACGCCACGGTACGCAACACCTTTATGAAAGTTTGATTTTGGATCTTTAGGGTTGATAAATCTAATACATATGTCTTCTTTATCAGGAACTAACTCCAATGTCTTTATGACGGATATGCTCTTCTTCTTCAGGTACCTTGCTTGTCTTGGCGGACAGACACTGGCAGATAAAGCGACGGTCAAGACGGACGTCACAAACAAGAACGCGTGCTGATATATACACAGGATACTCGTATGTAGAAACGTGTAATAAATAAAACTGTCGTATCGTACCTTGAGTTGGGAGTATCTCGGGTAAACCTTGATACAGCAAGATCAGGCAATGTAATGATGCATTGAGTGAATACTTGACTTACACCATAACCAAAGAATCTTCGACTGTCACAACACAAATATGTGTGCATAAAGATTAATGAAACGCCATGTCGAGGACAGAAACCAAGCGGCGCCAAACTACTGGAAGCAGTATCAAGAAACCACGAGAAACGTCCACTTATCTGCTATGTAAGAGACATGTCTCATGAATATTTATCTGATTGCTTTAATTTCTGTCTCGTATCTGTCTCTGTGGAGTTGGAGTGTGACCTAGGGCACACAGACAAACACTTATCACCCAGGAGCTGTACAATTATCCTGCTTGGATGGTTCCCGTGTGATTTCAGCGCGGATATCGCCACCGTGGGGGCAGACCAGAATAGTATCACGTATCCGATACCCGCCACAACCAGTGTGATCACAAAATAAATACATATTTGTCAGGCATAATCTCCACTTCTGCTTTTCTTTATGAATCGGTCTTCGTTGGTGATTTTGTGCAGAGAATCAAATAACAATATTTAACCACAGGATTATTTCCAGAAGAAACTTTACCCTACTAAATTGGGTCCTGTGAAAGGTAAAACATTCGAACCCATCACTGAAAGTCAGTGATGACACCTGGTATTCGTGGAGAGAGAACATAGTTTAGTAGAGTATTTTGTGAGTGAGTGAGTGGGTATCGTTTTAGCAGTATTTTAGCAATGCGCTTCACCCATTTGATTACTGGATCCCTTGTTGTCTGAGTGACAAGTGCACACTTTAACCACTACGCTACAATACCACCATAGAGACATCGCA
The DNA here is from genome assembly GCA_008038995.1 of Haliotis laevigata. Classification (NCBI taxonomy): domain Eukaryota; kingdom Metazoa; phylum Mollusca; class Gastropoda; order Lepetellida; family Haliotidae; genus Haliotis; species Haliotis laevigata. The sequence continues at coordinate 112,678 of VKKT01001582.1, read as the reverse complement.
GGAGGTCAGTGACCTTGGAGTATAGACATTAGGTATAAATCAGTCCTGGTAAATTGACATTCGACTGTAAAACCGCCTTTACTAACAAAACAGTACAAACAAGTACAACCCTTGTTTTTATTCCATTTCATTTCAAACATAGATGCCAAACAGAGAAAGCAGAGATCAACATAGCTGACTCAGCTGTTTCGGGGTGTTGTCTGGGACGGGCATACTGTGGCCGCAGATATGGACTCTGTAACAAAAAACAGTGAGTGAGTGAGTGAGTGAGTAAAGGAGTGAGTGAGTGAGTGAGTAAAGGAGTGAGTGAGTGAGTGAGTGAGCGAGCGCGCACTGTTGGTATCGATTCCAGGATCAATGCCGGTATTGTACCAGAGAGATACAAACTTCTCGCGTCTGTTAGAGTAATACATGTATGGAGCGAAGGACCAAATTCTACTCCACAAATACCAGAATACTACATATTAACCATGATGTAGTGATTGCTTAGTTTTGAGAGAAAAACCATTTGAAAATATTTTTATCTGAGAAATATTTGTTACATTAGAACAACACAAGTAAACCCCGATAAATACGATTACATGATTATACACGGATAGGCCGATATTCCCTGACGACAATATGAATTATTAATAAAGCTGATACTTCATGTTAAAACAGAAAAAGTAATTTCCTATTGTAATGGAAATGTCAAAAAGTCTAATCATATAAACATGGAAGCACATGTGTGATTTCTTTCAGAATGTTCAAGGTTTGCGATTTAGAAATCATCCTTTGTCCAAAATATATTGGTATCACAGTGTTACATACATTTCAGTACTACAACAAGGAATGCTGTCATCTTCCATACACCTAATGTACACATGCATGTACTTACATGTACTGAGGGATAGGTTATTAGTAATACATTTTCAAACTTAACTCTTACCAAATATGGCCGAATATCGGCACTTGTGACTGTGTTTACCGTGTGTTCAGAAAAGAATCAAACATAAAGGTCATATGTTAACCATTATCAATTAGTTTATCCTACTCACGACTTCGCTTCTTCGCCACTAGCAATGACAGCATTGTCCAGGAAGATATATGGATGTCGCAGACCAAGCGGATTCCAGTCAAGGGGCTTGTACCAATGAGAAGCATGTTTCCACTTGATGGTAATCCGCGAGATGTCGCCGAGGTTTAACTCTGACGTCACAACGAAAGTGAACGTGTGGCCAGGGATCAAGTCTATGTCACTTGGGAAAATAAAGCGTACAATAATAAAAACGATAAGTGCTAATGGTATATGTTTCATAAACCTTGTTTATAGTTCCCTTTTAGAAGAAAGCACAAAAATGGATTGAAGGATATATTCGCAACGTTGCTTAACATCATGAGTGAGTGAGTTAGTTTGGTTTTATCCCAGCAATATCACGGCGGGGGACACAAGAAATGGGCTCCAAACATTGTACCCATGTGGGGAATCGATTCTGGCTCTTCAGCGTGACGAGCGAACGCTTTAACCACTAGACTACCCCACCGCCCCTTAAAGTCATGAGAATCAGAGTATTAACCATACCATGGCAAATCTGGTTCACACTGTCAACGAAACGAAGTCATACGTTCTTCTAACCATTTGTTAAGATACGTGAAAGCTATACTTATATACATTTGATGTTACCGTAGAACTTTACATAACGGTACATGTTATCTTGGACTTATACTTGCACCTACCTGCTGGTCAGTTGGATCTCTCCGCTCTGGCCCTTACTGCCCGTAAGTGTTACAAACAGGTTGCCTCGCTCTGTCCGCGCGGCGGCCGGCTTGCCAAAGGACAGTTTTACTTGGTAATGGTAGCCTAAAGGAACATTCAGCACGGGATTAATGAAGCGGACATTCAATGCTTACGGGTTAGTTCTGAACAGCGCTTTCTCTGTGTCTTCTGTTTTTGGTCTGCGACTGTCAGAGCAGGCGACAAAAAGACGCACTCGTCAGTTAAACTACATGAGCCACTAGACCATTCTTAACGTAGCCCCAAACAATCAATAAATGTGGAACACTTTTTAACAATGGTCCATGAAATGTGTATAAACTGTTTTCAGTCACTGTCAGATAATGAGGGTAACATGTAAGTGAGTGTATTCTGCCCTATAAGACCCATACATGACAAAGACGTGCAAACACACAGCGTTCGGCACTAGCCCAAATTGGCATTTTCGTCCTACCTACGTCAAATTTGGCATTGACGTAGTCTTGGTATTTGTTTTTTCACTTTATTTCTTTTTCGCACTGGTACAGTTTTATCCTTCACACACAACACTATTTCAAATACATAGCACAATTAAAACACAAGCATAAGTGAGATCGAATACATTATGTAAATATGTTGTCATAGATTATGTAAATAAGTTGTAGTCTTGGTATTGGTAATCTTGTAGTACTGTCGAATGTTGTTGGATGATCCTTAAACACACGTTTTTGATGAGTCTTACAGATGGAATCAAACAATATCATTTATATGTTTTGCCTAGTTATATAAAAAAAATTAAACCCCGAGGTGAAAAACGTGCGTTTTTGATAGATTCCATTGGAGAAATAGCTACTAAATTTATATCAATAAATGAATGTCTGAAAGTCAGTGATGACACCCGGTGTTCGCATGTCCAGGTAAGCATGTCATGCTCTACCGGTAGCACCCACCCCTCACCATTTACCTAAAAGTATTTAGTGTGAACCAGTCAATCAAGTGATGGACCGAAAATACAGTCACATCATAGTTAATGAATTTTTGCATCTTATTCTACAATACGTAAAACACTACACTACCTACGGTCATACGATCACTCTATTCTATTTCAGCACACAAAAGTATTGTCATCATAAGGTTATCATGCCAAAGTATTTAGTCATTTCGACATAATGACATATCAGGAAGGTACATTGCGGAAGTGTTACTGACCATTGTGTTTAGTGTTGGTTTCTATGTAATAATCAGTGTCGATAAGTAAACGAATGAATGAACTCATCATCATCATCATATACATTTTACCTACACAAACGCAGGTATGCAACTGGTATTCTCCTGGAGAAGATAATTAACATTTACTTAGACTGAAGGTATTGAATGCTCCAACTGAACGGACCTCAGTGGAATGGGAAGTCGGGTATATCTACTCACGGCAGAATGGTCCGTCTCCACTAGTCTTGAGGAAGTACTTCACCAAGGTCTGATGACCGGTTGGCTTTACACGATCGGCATGGAAACCCATGTAGCCACACCCCAGCCCGCTACAAGGTATGCATCTACCGTTCTGTAAAGTGCCTACAGATTGTTATTTGTTGAAACTTTTATTTAAAATATATTGTTGATGGATATGGAAATAGGTTACTAATATTTTCTCATCCATATGCAACTTCACATCATTGCAAATAAAGACGTATCGATGAAAGTTGGAAATCCAGAAATGACATTTTTATAGGCATGGATTTATCACTTGCTTTCATTCAAAACGACAAGTAAGCAATGATGCAGTGGACGAATGATAGCCAGGAATAACTTCTACTTCCCTTTGCAGGATCGTACAGTGGTTTACCCAAATACCGGCATAATATTCAGCAGACCGTCATCTGTTTGTCTTGCTACCAAAACCAACAAAGCCGTCTTAGAACTTTTTTAAAGAACAACTCAATATACAAGTCTCAAACGTCCTTCAAGAAGAGTGTCATATACTCTCCTAAAACGAAAATAACGATGATTACAGATATAATCGGTAGAAATGGATGGATGAGAAAGAATCAACACTGTTAGCGGTCTATTTAAGGGAGGGAGCAAGCAACCAGGAAAGACGACGTGTGTGTAAAAAGAATTAACGTTTGAGATGACTCAAAGATTGAGTCATGCCCCTACGATTGTTAAAAATCCGTAAATACGATCCGCAAGACCTCGCTGTGACAATTTGAGTTGGCCCTATTTACCAGGATAACGCAGGGGTTGACTCAAGGCCTCGTGGTAATGTCCCAGACGTGCTCTATAGAGGGAAGGTAAAGTCTCATGGCTGGACATGGCAATCTGGTGGTTGCTGGAGGTAGACGTGACGTGCGCAGGTGGCATAAGTGGAATCTGGTCTTGGAAAATAAACCAGCATGCTCTAGCACGTCAAATAAACAATTGGCCTCCATATGTCATCTAGTGCTGTCCACCTACAGCTTAATGGACAATACATGCAGTGGCGTACTGGCAGTCATAGAAATTCCGTCCGTATCATTACAAGCCAACCTTCCAAATCAGTAATTTTGTCTTAAGTTGAACATGACTTTCGTAAGGACACCTACAGATATTTCCAGTCCTATCCAGAAAGTTCCTCGTGAATCAGGACTAATCTGAATACACCACACGACATCGCCGGTAGTTTCCCCAATGTCTGTTTTCTAATCAGGGTGTATCGATTGGTTGCCGGTGATGCCGCACGTGGTCGCTCAGCGTGCAGACGATTTGTGATCGGCTGGTCAGTAACGTGAACCTGGCACAAACCAACAGCAGTTATCAGCTGTTTGGAACCAATTTTGAAAACACGTACTCGGATTAATCTATCGCACCTGTGTTGTAGACTTAAGTGGCTGATCCTTACCATTTTGTGTTTGCAGAAACTTTCTTTAACGTCTCTTTCAAAATATGCATCCTCAAAGACTGAGATATATTGAACATATTGGCTACCTCCCGCTGAATTCTACTAGTGTGAACAATACAAATAGATGTCGGTGTCCATCACGTTGTAATGTTGGTGTCCATCACGTTGTCATGTTGGTCAGAGCGATTTCACAGCCTTAACTGAAATTTCAAAATCAAGAATAACCCCCTCCGTTAATGTTACAGGTGTTTTGGGGCTAAATGTTTTGGTTCCATCTCTTGCAGTAAATTCTTACGTCCAATCATTACTCACACACAGACAATATATATGATCTGATGATCCACTACTCTTTTGAGAATATATATATGCCCATGTTATTATAAGTAAGAGGGAAATGAGCGCCAGTTGTATATAGTGTAGGAGAATGACAAATAGAGACACGAATAAGCAACTACACTAACAGAAACTCATTTCCGAGGGATCATTGAAGAGGTAAGTACGTGACATATCCAGCAGGAACTTGGTCACAATAAGGAGGAAATCCTGTGATTCAGGAAATGTGGTGAAACCGAGTGGTGCCTCATTTCGGCAATTCGATGTCCATATGGTTCTGAGTGGCATTGAGGAAATGATCAGAATTAGATGTGTTTGTATAACAACTGCTGGGGACATGGGTACTTTCAGAGGTGCCCTCGACCTTTCTGTGATCACGTGTTTAGAGAACGCCGAGTGTTTCCAAGGTACTTCAAGGTGGTGTAGTAGATAGATCGACTGCCCAGAGAGTGGAACAGCTGGTCGTTCGATACCCGGTCGAATAACACCCGAAGACGTTGAAAGATCATGGTACATGTTTTCAGAAAGGATACATCAAGGATAGGTCTAGGGCCAGGATACAGTATCTGAACAGGGTATCCGTCTTACAATCCATCAGGTATCAGAGTGAACTAGCACGATGAAAAGGCATTAAATCCGGTCTTGAAGAAGCCGCCAGACATACTCAGCCATGCACGTTGCTACACGAGTGCCATAATCTTGAATGCTATGTAAATACCCATCTCACCTCAACGCCTCAATAACTGTGACATCATGGGAGATAGGGTTATCAGTTTACACGGGGGATGAGTAATTATGTGGTATACATGTCTTCAAAAGCTTCTGTTCACATTATTTTTCTCCTTGGAGCAGAAATACTATGATGTTTCTGTGTGTCAGAGGGTGATTGATTTGAGTAACAGTATTCCCTGTCCAATGAACAAATATTTACACATCTGAGACAAAATTACAAGGTTGAAATTTTAACAAGGTTTCGTGTCTGCTTGTACAATCACATGACCATCTCTCTTCCCACCAGGGATCCATTTTGTGTTGGGTGAACAGAGACACATTAAGGACAAGGTCACTTGACTGAGGAACTACGAGAGTTACATAGGCGTATGTATGGCACAGGGACGAAGCGTTGGAAACTATTGGGAGTCAAGCTATAGTACACCCATCCACGTGCTCTCCGAGTTTTGACCTTGGACCATGGACCACGTGCCCCGATGACGCGGTGACCCCGATCATTCTGATAATTGCTCACGATGTCAGTTACGGATTATTTATTCCACACTGAAATTTTCACAGTGATCGAGCTGAGTGTAGAACGACATTCATTCCATTGAATCCTTCCCGACCGAGAGCGTTACGAATATGTTACGTCAATGAGACTGGTTGCCTGGCTTTTTCAGATTCACTTGACTATTGTGCAGGTTCTTTTAGAGATATGTTCTTGTCACTCTTCAGGATTTGGGAATGTCCTCTCACAGGAACCAAATACATAATCTTATTCTTATGATGTGTCATTATAGAAACACTGAAACATTTGAAATCGTATCTAGTTCAAAAGTATTGTCTATAAATGTAATTCTTATTTTTACCATTTGACAGTTCTAATTGTTTGGACCATCTACAATCACATATTTTGCACTTTCCAAAAGATTAAACAGACATACAAGGAGGAATATACTGGCATTCACCCAGCCGGAAATCTATAGCTTTCAGTGGGAGAAATTATTCTGATGCAGTGTTGAGCAAATTCTACTCAGCGATGTAATATGGATCAGCTGTGATGAACGTCCTATTATGCGGAAATTGAATAAACACGGAGCATACTACTAGAACATTTTAGCCTGACTTCGAACTACTCACATTGAAATCGTCATAGCTGTTGCATTTGAAGCCTTCAAAGGGGCACTTGGAGTTGATGGATTCCGTGAATAGTGCGTATGAACGTAGGTGGTTGCAGGCCACGAACTGTTTCACACCTGGAACATGCAAATATCTCGCAGATTATCCATTAGCCTTGGAAAGGTCACCTGTCTAAGTGGCAGCAACAGCTACGATTGATGATGTCATTGGAAATACCTCCCAAAGGAACGGTGTAGGATGTTGAGCTACACACCAAGAGTTGTTGCACATTTCACACAGATGGCTCCATTCTTTGATCATATTCGGTGCTGTCGAATAAACCATAAAGAAGTGTACTTTTGCCCTTGGGTATTTTAGTTGGTATATCTATACTGAAGTTAATACTGACAGCATGCCTCTTGATGTGGAAACATGCCCCATATTCCTGTATCCAGATTACAGTCCATTAGCATTAACACAATCAAAGGCGAAAACATGCCAATATAATTTCGAGAAAGCAGCTGTATTTCTACTCCAAAGAGCTGCATGTGAGCAGCAGCTCACATGGTGCATACGCCAACTTTACGTAATGCTCAGCAATCACAGTAATATCTTATGTGGTTGGGAAAACGTTAAGTGGTTGTATACAAGAGATGCACACGTCCTATGGTTGTAATATTTTGATAAGACGTGACGTGGCTGTATACAAGAGCCTGGTAAAACGTCATGTGGTTGTTAACAAGTAAATGGTGTACGTTGTATGGTTGTATACAAGAATACAAGTTTGAAAACACGTCATATGGTTTAACACAGTTGCTTGGTAATGTTTCAGGTGGTTGTAAGCACGTGTATGTCATATGCTAGTATAAATGAACGTGGTTATACGTCACATCTGACCTAAGTTACAGCGATGAAGGCAATATGCCAAAGGAGAGTGTACAAGAAGGAAGAAACATGGCAAGGGCAATACGGGAAGTTATACGTCATAGGGTAGCATACAAGAAGGAAGGTCATGGGTCATGGGTAGTATAGCAGAACACGTGCAAGAGAAAAAACCGACCTTCCGCTAATCCACCAATGTTGATTTGAGTGACGGGACCCTTGTCACAACCTGGCTGTGTCATTCCGCCATTAGGGAAATAGTCCACGTGTCCACACGCCTGCCGCATCCCATAGCCTTCAAGTAAAACACTCGTAACTCCCAGCTACACAACATTTCGTATTAACTCGCCTTGGCATTTCATTATCCTAAATCGCATTCAATAGCTGCAAAACTGCTCATCCGGCGTTAAGCAATAATCATTCACTCATTCATGATCTCAACCATCCGCATGGACAACATACACAGAATCATGTGGCGATTATAGTAGTGACACTTTGAGGTTTTGCCAAAGTGTGAATCAATTTTTATAGGCAAGTTTGGATACGTTTGACATTATGAAATGAGAGAGGATGCAAAAAGTTATATATAATACCTTGCAGAATCATTATTTACGCTAAAGCCTATTTTTTTATGATAAAATACACCACAATTATATGTAGGCGCATCAAAACGCCAAACAATATCGACCCTCTATTTCACACTCTTGGCGTAACCAAGGTGTTGAGTGTACTAGACACTGTAAAATATGAAGGGGTAAGGCACCGTATCAGAATGAGGGAACTAGTCACTGTATCAAGATATGGTGAATTGTCACTAGTAAGACTATTCACCAGCACGCGCTTAAGATCAGGCGCTTTTCACTTGTATGTTATTGAGAGTACTAGATACTGTACAAAGTTTCAGGGGTAAGGTAGCGTATCAGGATGAGGGTCTAGTCATTGTATGTAGATGACTGAACTAGTCACTGTATATAGTTTCATTTCGGGCTTGCCTCCCACATCAAATCTGACATGCATGCTGATATAAGTGAAGTATCATTAAAAGCGGCGTTAAACCCAACTCACTCAGTCCCTGTATAAATTGACACTAATGTAGACAAGACGGAGGTGAATATCCGCTGTGTGCCTTACCCAGTTTGAGAATGGATTCACCGTCGGTGTGGATGACATCTACAAACAGGGCATCCGTGGGGTCGAGCCTCACTTTGGTGGCTGTGTTCTGGAAGTACGGATCAGCTGGGTCCAGCCCTGTCAATGGAGTGACGTCAATGGGTTTAATGTAAATACAACACTGGTTGGGATTGGCAGCATCTCCTGTTTTGTCTATTGAAGATCGCATCAACATCTAAATATTCAGGTATTACACTTCATTTTGCTTTCAATTAAACCTGCAATTCCAAAAGACCACGCGTAACCGTATAAACAGATGATAATACTGAAATAGCTGAAACGGTCCCTTTTAGAAAAACGAGGAATTACATGTAAATGTATTCGAAGTGATTAGTTACAATAGTGGATTATCATTCACCCCACCATGACAACACTGACGTCACAACCTGACATTGCATTGGCAGTGAAATCAGATTAACGACTCCTTTCAGCTTGCTAGTTCCCCATGGCCCCAACTCGTGAAATGTTCCCCATTTGCCCCGACAGCAGGCAGCGTTGTGTGACGTCGTCAAGACCGACAGAGACATCGTACCTGTGATTCTGCCCACGTACTGGATTCTCTCCCCTGCATAGCCTGCAACGTGGGCTCCAAGGCTGTGTCCGAGTATATGAAAGTCTTCAGGTTTAGCCCCTGCCTCGGTCTGCAATAATGAATGACTACAACAAAACTCGGCGAATCGAACTCCTAACAACATCTTGTTCCCGTCAGGTGAACTGATCGTTGTACAACAGCAATACAAAAAAGTAATGGGTGTGTACACGAGGCATATATACGGTGCCTCTCTTTATAGCAAACAGTGATTTGTACACGTACCACATGTAGTGTGCCTCTACCATATGCAGGGTGCCTATCCTTTTTGCAAACAGTGATATTGTACATGTACCATATTACCAAACACTGATGTAACAAGTGAGCGTACATAAACAAGTGAGCGTACATAAATCATACGTACTACCGTACTGTAAGATGGCGAGGTGTTCTATATACACAATACGTTGTAGTACAGATGTTTTATGTGCTATTCTAATGTTCAAAACCGTACTCTATGATTACAACAACTTATTGGATGGCGTTATCATCGTAGAAGGAAATATATATAGTCCTCAGCGATGGTCGGTAAACGTTTTGAAATTATTATAACAACTATAGGTTATAAAATGCAGACGTGGCGGTTACTAGAATTATCAATACAATACATTTTGGTAAGAAAACACGATAATAATCGACAAAGCGTAGGAGTGAGAAAAACGAGATTGAAGTATGACCCCCAACAACACAAAATATTAAAAAGAATTCCAATAAACTTTTGAATGATTTGGCAAGACCAGATTGCCTCAGCTGGGGAAATAAACTGTTGTTCTTGGGTCCATTTGTACTGTATTTTTTGTTCTGATGTTATACATGTTTAAATAAGATATATTTGTATCTGTGACTAAATGTTAGTCTAATATCTGGCGTCTGAGGACTCATCCTGCAAAACCACATGAACATTTGATATAAGACATACCCTTTTCGTACAGAAAAATAATCTCATTGTTAACACAAGCGCATTTATCGTTGAAATAATTGTTTTATTTGGCCATGACCGATTCCTTAAATGCCTGCCACTGTCGGTTTCAGTCAAAGACTTAAATTGAACATAAAGCAGCATCTGCTGGCTCTTGGTTACCGAATCTTCTCCCGCGGATATAGACGCTAGGAACATTACTTGTGCCAGGGAATTTGATTTGTGTAGACGATAACCGAAACGATTTCTATCTGGAATAGATTCTAAAATATTAAAGAAGGCTAAGCCTTAATTACGAAATTCCGTGTGTACATCCATCGATTGAATATTTTTTGTAGTTGCATTAGCCATTTTTTACGCCTGATTACAGGAGACTGCCAGTCGCGTGCCATTTCAAGCATGGAACACGGTTAATTGTCTTGAAAAATTGATACATGGATGGATCTACTAAAACATGTTTGACATCGCTCAGCAATTGCTCCAAAGCCGTAACAGGGTTTAAAATGCGTCATCGTGGGATTCTGACGTCCAGTAAATATTGTATGATATACGTGATTGCTTTTTAGAGATACTGTCTTTGCTGTTGCCAGATTGCAGGTGGACTATAAATTCCTAACATAGGCGAAATATGGTCTGTGGAATAATTAGAAACCACATGGAATCCACATTATGGCATAAAAACTCCAATGAAGTAATTATAGCTGAATACGTCTTTGATATCTGTACGGGCTGACAGGGAAACTAATGCAGATTCATCAACAGTCATTATTCCGCACGCTCGCCTTGTCACCGAATGTTCGAAGGATTGGGATGAATGAGTGAGTGAATGAATTACGACTTTAAGTCACATCGGCAGTATTTCAGCCATATCGTGACTAAGTCAAGTTATAGATTCATAATGATTAAATGTAAATTATACAATAACCCGGCAACGAATGACAGTAAATCAACTATATTATCACAGATATATATTTAAATCTATACAGTATAGTAATTAAATCTAAAACAGTTTTACAGTATAGATGACAATACAACAAAAAGAGGGTGACGGTAGTATCGGAAGAGTGTAGTAGAGGGGCCAGGAGTGGGAGAGAGAGGGCGCCATGTTAAGAGTGAGTGAGTGAGTTTAGAAATATTCCAGCTATATGGCGGTGGTCTGTAAATAATCGAGTCTGGACCAGATAACCCAGTGATCAACAGCATGAGCATGAATCTACGCAATTGTGACAGCCAGGAGTTGTTTTGGGCTGGTGGTGGTGGTGGTAGAGATTGTGTGTTGGGGGGTGGGCATGGGGGTGGGCACGGGGGTGGGTGAAACATGGTGAGAAGGACATGGTGGGAGAAGGGGAGAGTACTGGTGTGAATGGTGGCAGTAAATATTAAAGTTAGCTTGCAAACATTTATAACTTGATCTCGCGAGTGTGAGACTTCATTCAATATGCCGGCACCAATCGAGTGATCGCATTCTATTTAGACATAGTAGCTTGTTTACTGTTTACAGTGATGGTTGGTATGATATACGTGAGGTAGATTGCTAGGGTATGGATCCTAGCATGTTAAGCATGACCAGACTTATGTTATTTACACAAGTAGATGTCTGTAAGAAGAATGAATTGGTGGGAGCGTGAGAAAGGAGAGAGAACTGTGGGTCTTCTACGAGGAGATCCCTGTTGGGAGCAGCAGAGTGACTGGTGTTTAGGAATGTTGAGGGGTTTTGGAGTTTGGAACACGGGTACAATGTCCTAGTTGAATATGGGCAAAGGAGAGATGGGGATTGGGGATGGGCAAGACAGCTGAGATACAACTTGGAGGGAACTGATTTACTCACTTTGAGGTATGTAATGAGTTGAGCAATGACCGCCCCTACCACCCTGGTGTTGGCTGTGGCCTGAGTGTAGGGAGGAGCCGAGCCGCCGCCCCAGTCGATGATGATCACGTTGTAGTCGTTGTTTTTCAGAAACTCGTCTTTCATTGTCTAGATAAAAAGCATCACAACAAGTCAAACGCGTTTTCATCTTTCTGACTGGTTGCCCCACTACGATATAATATGACGACGATCTGCGAATAACTGAGTTAAACATCAGACAGATGTGGTTGACATAGGTTGATGTTAGTATCAACAATCCAGCAGTCGGGTACGATGTCACAAGTAACAGAATATAACACATTACCAGCCATCTGAGAGAGTACCTACTGATTGGTGCCAACTCGGGTACCAAGGAACTGTAGCAGAACATGGAATGTTGTAGTAGTTAACCTATCTGAATATCATTCATCTTACTAGCAAATATTGACATATTTGAATGTTATATACATTATTGTATGCGAAATGATGCAACTACGAACAAGTCATTTAAAAAGTAACATAGCTAAAGCACAACATATCTGTCTCGTGCCTTATCTGTCTCATGTCACTTTGTACTTACAATGTGTATTAATGCAGACTCGTTCTCGTCACTATATGGCTGGAAGAATGCCAATGCGACGTAAACCCCAACTCAACTCAACNCAACTCAACTCAACGCAACTCATGTCAGGCAACGAAACTCGCTGTATATCCGAAGCAAGTTAATGTAATGCTTCACTGTTTTTTTTCTATCGCGTCAGTTATTTACAAAACGTTCATGTAAATCTAAGGCATTGGCTGTCTTACGTGAAGCCATGGTTCCTTTCCTGTATCGATGAACCCGTGGGTGATCATCTTGGTGGGCTTCTTGGGATCAAAGTGTGACGACCTAACCGACTGGGCACTACCAGCAGTAAGGTACTGGGCCTTCACAGTGTTCAGCCTGGTGTACAGAAGGAACTGGACGTGGATGTGCAGGGGGGACTGTGGGAGGAAGTTGAGGGGTCGGTACAGGCTGAAGAACGGCGGGTTGGTGTCGAAACATCCCAGACCATCATAGCACACATTTGATCCTGAAAAAAGGGTGGTTAGTAGGTGGTGCAGACAGAGCACGGGTATAGGGAGCAATATCTATGGGCATTGACGTAAACATTAACAGAGTTACTGACAACTGTGCTTGTCTCTGATTGACTGACCGGTAGGTGTGACTTCTTCAAACAAACGGAGAGGCTTGACAGTAATGGACGTAAAGGTTTTACTTTCTGAGATGGTGTCTATATAATAGACAGTAATCAGCTCTGACTCAAATCTGTTAGTTCCTCTCATCTCATCTTTATTCTCAAGAAACCACGAACGGTGGTACATGAGACAAATAATGCAAATGAATACAATAAATGCCAAGATAGCAGGGATGTTCATCGACGTTTATATTACATATACAAAGGTATATTATAACTAATTGAAAAAGCGTAAATGTTACAAATTAGATTTTATTTGAGCCACATGGAAAAAATTCTAACATATTTTGCTAAGTTACGTAAAGTGTTTGTTCTTTTGTATTTGAGAAGGTTCGCCATTTTTTGAGAGATTCGGCCATTGTAGAAATTGATTGGGAATAAAAATGGATCTTTCGGAAATGAAGGCTTCACATTTAAAAAGATAATGGAACTCATCTGCAACTGCTGGTGAGCTGCAGAGAGGGCATAGTCGCTCTTCTCTGGGTACTCCACTCCAGCGGCCAGTCTCAAACGGTAGGTTATGGTTTGATTTTTGGAATATCAAAAGTTGCTGTGATATAGTTAATTTGAAATATGTAACACCAAAGTAAATAATATCCTTGCATTTCTATCTGAAGTACCTTTACATATAACACATGGTGTGAATTCTTTCCTAATGCAATAAATGGGTGTCGGTCTGTTGTGTGACCCAATCGTTGAGGCATATGCGGACGTTTGCCAACCAGCAAACCACGCTAACAAACCATAAGCAATAACCGACCAGTCACCCTCATCGACACGTGGTGCTTACATAAACTAAGAATAATAACCGGTCAACTTGAAAGTCGAGATCTGATTGGCAGAATGCTGTCACCTTCATCGACACGTGATGCTTACATAAACTAAGAATAATAACCGGCCAATTTGAAAGTCGAGATCTGATTGGCAGAATTCTGTCACCTTCATCGACACATGGTGCATACATAAACTAAGAATGATAACCGGCCAATGTCTGATAACAGAAATGTGACAAGCTAAAGGGACGCCACTCTGTGACGCCTCAAACAGCCAGGATAAATCCATGACACCCCGGGCGCTGTTAGACATCAAACCGTGTAACAAACTATGAATTAATGTTGTTTCATAAACTTCGCAGCTATGTATAACTGCAGGCAGTAAATGATCAACCCTGGGCAGTAACCCCTTGCGTACACCTGTTTGACAGTGGTACGCCAAGGTTTACGCCATCGGGGTACTGTGGAAGAAAGGTCACATACATTGTACTTGGTAATATCCATTCAACCTACGTTAGCTAGTACCACAAGCATAGGCCACTGGGAACCTATTCTGCTGCCGTGGAATATTAAAGTGGTGTTTCCAGTGGACGCAGTCAAGTTCATGAAAATAAGGAATCACATTTTCATTTGACGGAGAACCTTCTCTGCATTACACACAGTCTCTTGCATGCAGAGAAGGCGCGCCTTGTAATAACGTTATGGAATCATCAATGAGTAATGTTTTCATATTGTGTTCCTCTATAAAACACGACCTATAATTTGACATTAATGACACTCAACATGTAATTTCGCTATTTTGTATTCGGTTTCTCATATGACATTGTTATTGGCCTTTTCCACTAAATTGCTGTACTCAGTTGGATTTAATTAGCGCCGGTCGCCGTAACGTCGATAAATATCGATAATCATCCCCTGAGTGGTCTTTAGCCTGGCGTTTGTGCAAGCGAGACCTGATTAAACAAACCCCAAATCTTCCCTCTGTGAACCGGCTGTTCTATTAGTCAGCGGAACGACGTGCTTATGGCAAAATAAACACTAAGAAAGGATGGGTTAACGATGTTTCTCAGGAAAAGTATTTCAAAGCTTTCTTAATGGGCAGAAGGTGTAAAAAATGTCAATTCCCTTTGGAGAGAATGCTTCCAGTGTTTTAACAACAGACCGAAGAGAAAATGCGTTTCTTGGATATGTGAAAATAACCAGATGGAGAAATTCGAATGCAGATAACCACGTGTCACGTAGAGGCCTAATAAATACCCAAAAAACAAAACAGGCCCGGTGATATGGCTTCTGTTTGCTGTAACAAAGGGCATCTATAACACAAGGACTTGTTTATTTGCATTGGAATTGAACCTCTAAATCACAATAATGTTTTGAAGAATTAACAAGATCAACAGGCTCCTCCAGAAGTAGATAGAGATATAAAATTCCATATCGTAATGACGAAACCATCCCTTTGAAAGATAGAACACATAATGATTTTGATTTCGAGTCAGTGAAATATTTTCAATGGTTGGATAACCTACTATGTCATCCACTGTACACCGCGTGCATTGTCCATGGCCTGACTTCGTGTGTCGCGATAACAATTCCTGATGCTGAGGACTGACTGACTGAGTTTAGTTTTACACAGCTTTTAGCAATATTCCAGCAACATCACGGCGGGGGACACCAGA